>CAEFZY010009332.1:0-44339 GCA_903066815.1 Brachyrhaphis roseni | reverse complement strand
TCTGTTCTCGGCTCCAACACTGAGCTGCTCCATTTGCTCAGCTCCTCCCTCCTGTTTCAAACTCTTTTAATTAACTACAAGTTAAAGAATCTCAATATGAATGAAATCTTTGCTACCTTTGACCAAAAAGCTTAATTCTATGAAATCAGTGTAGCAGTTTTGCTAATATGGCAGCTTATCATGATTTAGTCAAAGTAAGAAAACAACGAACTGCAGTCTGATTTTTATTGTTAATGTCTTTCTTCTTATTGGGCAGTGAAAGTAAATAAAAGGTTTGCATGTCTTTTGGTTTATGTATTTACTTACTGGAGGGTTTTTATTTGTGTTGCAGAGCTACAGCTAGCAGCTAGCAGCTAACAGCTACAGCTACAGCTAGCCCCTCACTTCAGCGGCTCTAACGGAGCCGGTACCGTTCAGCTGAACATGATTGTTGCAGCTAAAATAAAGTTGTGGTCAAAGTTGTGAATTTTTTAAACATAACAGGATTTTATATAGCAGTTTAAATGCACACAACCTTCTAAAAAACAGAAATATTATAAAGTTAATATTTAAAGCGCAAAAAATGTTCAAGTATCTTTTTGAAATATGACCCTCAAATAATATCCTGATGAGTTGTCAAAGTGCAAAAGAACATATTGATCATTCAAGTTAGCATGAAACAGATCCTATAGAACCAACAAACAAAAATGGCTGCATGATGTTACTGCAGGGGCTGAGAGGATTGGTGAATATTTAGTCATGTCGCAGTCGTTGATCAGGAAATAGAAAATACAGAAAACATTAAGGTCAGATTTGTGTAAAAGTTGCGATGACTGGAGAAAGTTTGAGTAAAGTCAGTGAATGATGAGTGAATTTGCGTTAATAGTTGCGATCACAACATCGCGGCTTCCTGGACAGACGGACTTTCAGCAAACTAACAGGAAGACATGCATGGCTGCATGCAAGTCTTCCAGAATCAACTAACACTAAACCCTAAATATGACTTCATATTAGGCTACTGTTTGTCATGTCATGCAACCATTTATTGGGATGGAAATATGACTGGAAGTTTGTAATGTACAGCTAATAGAACAACATTCATGCTCTGCTGATCCTGATAAATAATAACAGGCCTGCATGCTCCATATTCAGTGAGCAGCAGTAACTGCATTACCAATCTGCTCATTAGCCGCCTCACAGGCTTCCCTCGCACTCTCTCACTTTTTAAGTGTAAAATCATATTGAAACAGGAGTTAGCAGTCCAGACAGCGAGAGCCGTCTATCTAACGCTGTGGCTGCAGATAACAGAGCCTGTAATCTATCACAGGGAATACTAACCACTCTCCCCCAGCGGAGCCCAGGAGGTGAACTATTTCCCCCCCCAAAGGGAGCTTTTCCAAAGACTTTAATATGGATGAAAACATTCATCTTTTTCATCCAGCATGTGGTTATGAAGAGTATTGATTCAGTGAAACTGAGCGGTCAAACTGCGGGTCCTCTGTGGGTTTGGGTTGTTTGGTCAGATGGAGAAGGAATACTTAGAAAACCATGTTTTTTTACACAAAGCAGAGCTAAATAAAGAGCTGAATTAATAGTTAATTTTCACAGGAAAAGAACCTCTTTTCATCTTTTGCAGCCGTCTGGACAGACTAGATGCAGTAGAACAGAATCAAAAAGCCGGATTAGTTCTTTAATGACCGGGTTTCTCTGAAGTAGAGCAGGCAGCTAAATGGCTTTAAGTTCTGGCAGCTTTAAACTGAGAAGCAGAAAACCTGAGAAGCGTGAGAGCAAGCTAAGCCCTGGTCCAAGACGAGGAGTCAGATGGAATTCATGGAGCTCATTAGAAGCCGTTCCTCGTCTCCCACAAAAGCAGAGGACGAAAAAATATAGTAATTGATTTCTACGCTGGCTCACTCAGCCTCTTTTAACGAATAATTACTTCCAGTGAGCGCTCACTGAAGAGGTGGCTCAGAAAATAAGCACCGCAGCTTTTTTTTTCATACAAATGGCACTCTATTAATTATTGAATTTTTGGGTTGATTTTTGTTACAGCTGCACTGATAGTTCATCTGAACACATAAACCTCCAACACTTTTGCTGATAAACACAGCAGAGAGAGCAGGCTGCAGTAAATGTCAGAGGAGGACATCCAGAATTACAAGCTCATTAGAGCGTCTGCATTGATCATCCTCCGCCAGAGAAACGCTCAAACAAGACTTCAATGCTTAAGTTTTGCTGAATGAAGTTAGCAGAAACATTTCTCTGTTCTGAAACGGATCTGTCGTTGCAGAGCAGATCAACGACAGGAAACGTCTGAGGTCTGAACGTACGAAAAGAGAAGAAGTTCAACACGCATCAGGGTGTCTGGTTGAGCCATTTAAGAATAATAATAATTTCTGGATTTACTAAACAATGCTCCATTAACACCTTACCCACCTTGGCAGTCGGAACACAGACGTCCCGGTTGACTTAAGGTGGAAACCTTGGACAGTTTGCCTGCTGATCTCTGACTATCAGGTTAGCAACAAATAGCAACACAAGCTAACAGCTTATTTCTGATTCTTCAACACTCAGACAGTAAAACATATTCTCAGATCGATGCTGGTTCGATCTGTGGTTTCAGACTTTACTCTGACCTTGTTTGTCTGGAAAATTTAACATCTTGACAGAGAAAAGAGGAACCTGGGTTTACTGGGGATTGTTTCACCCACAGGACAGAGACGAGGCGTGGTGAAGCTTCAGAGAGCAGGAAGTCCAGTCGCTATGTTAGCTTGTTCACAGTTACAGTGGTATGGTTTTACCACGGGAAAGGGAATGATCGCTTTGTCCATAACCCTTAGATCAGCAGACGGGCAAAGAGGCTGGGACAGTGAGGAAGAACAGATTCAATATCCATGAGGCATTGATCAAAATCCAGAAATGTAAAGAAGAGGTCAAAGGTAAAGACAGAGAAATCACAGCGGAGGTGGAGGTGATGGTCAGGAGGCAGGAAACATGTCAGGAACTCAAATAAAAAACACTTAGAGGATCTGACAGACAACATAAAGCATACTTAATAATCTGCTCTGAATATAAATGTTTTTTATTTGTTCTTTCCTGAATAAAGCCTCGTTTCATGTCACACTTAGTTCAAGTTCCTCTAACAAACAGTCAGTTCCTGCCTTTATCACTCTCATCTGTGATCAACAAATAGGTTTCATCTGTTACACTTGTAGCAAAATATGAGTCACTAGTCTAATGTTTTAGTTTTTAGTGGTTGTCTTACTTTTTTTCTTTAGAGTTTTGATCTGAAATAAATGTTGCCAAACACCCATACAGAGAAGTTCCCTGTCCTGTGTTTGCTTTAGCTTACTGATATTGTTTTTTCCATGTAAACATAGAAAAAACAATATTTTGGGGTTGTTTTCCCAAAAATAAGCTCTTGTTGAACTGTTGACATTATGAGATTTTTAGCTGCTCTGCCGGAGCAAAGACAGCTCAGCCCCAGAGAGATTAAAACCCTGAGACGCTCCCTGACTGGCACTCAGCATAACCCTACAAGACTTTTCTTAAATTCAATCAGAAGACACTGAATGATTCATGATCTGCTGACATGATTGATAAAGTGACAGATATTCATGTAGGTCTCTGCGGGGAGTCACGCAGCAGCTTGAAAAGGTTATTTACAGCCGATGGGGAACTTTGCAGCTCCCAAACCTTTTCCCCAAAAATCATAAGAAATTAAAATAATTTATGTCTTTAAATAAATCCTGAAGGTCCCACAGTTACAGTTATTGAGGTTATTTAAGGCAGTCAGTTCGGTTTGTTTCATTTAACACAAAATCAATGATGTAGATTCTGAGGCAAACACTTTTACACACAACCATAAATATCTGTCATCATGTCCGCCGGACTTTATTAGAAAGCTAAAAATGAAACATTATTTCTGCAAAGCTTTTCATTTATTAGGAATTCAAAATAATATTTACATGAGTCGGTTTTCTCTGTTTTAACTCCCAGTCAGTCGTGGCAGATGGCTGCTTGCACTGAGCCAGCTTCTGGTTCTGGTTCTGGTTCTGATGGAGGGAGTTTTTCCTCTCCACTGTTGCTACATGCTTGCTTGTAGGAGGGATTGCTGTAAAGTCAATGATTTGCTGCAACCTGCTGTGGTTTTTAAACCCATTTAAATGATAAAGAGAACTTGATGCATGTTTTGATCACTTGGATTCGATTGGATTGACCTGAAGAGTCCCAATACTTTATCAATAAACTCTCTGTTTAAAGGAGCTGAACTGAATCTCTATGCAACTTTTTAGGCCATTCAGTCTTTAACATTTTGTTAACAATTTTTGAGCTGCAGCAAAGCAAAAGTGGGCTTGGTCAGGGATTTATTTGTTGACCTCAGCCATAGCGCCAACTACTGGTGAGTGGTGGAGAGTCGTTTTCTGTTCTGACGTTCTCACAGAGATCTGCAGTATTTGTCTCATTTCAGCTGCAGAGCAAATCATATCAGTAACAACTAACAAATGGAGCTTTTTTCTGATTGGATGCTCACTTTACACCTTGAAAGCTGCAGTCTTCTCTTGGGTGACCTTTGAACCAGGATGTGTCTGAATCATTTTGGCTCTTGTTATGGACCAAATGATCAACTCAGTGAATTTAATGCAAACAAACTCATTATATATATATATGTTTTTGCAAGGTTCTGTATATAATAATAATAATAACTGCCCATAATGCTAACAGACCTGAATTACTGCAGCAACAAGACTTTAAATCCAGGGCAAAATCAAAAGGCCTGAAAAGGAAAAATACCAAATTATTCTAGAAGGGCTAATTGAACGTTTTCCGCCGCTGAATGCATTGGATAAAATGGCATCTTTTAATTTCAAAGCTATTCAATATGAATGGAAAATAAGCCGTTTGAGACAGGAGACTACAAGAGGCTTTTAATCATTAATAATCAACAAAAAGTAGATATTTTAATGTAAAACCTTCAATAAACAGGATTGAATTCAAAGGAGGTCAGAGTTCATCCCGTTTTCAGCGGGTTGCCGGTTCGATGCCCTGCTCTGTTTGTCTCAGTAACTTTGCTGCTGCGTCTTCAGGTGGGATGAATGATTGTAGCTGTGGAGCCCTCTGACTTGACGAGGTGCTCCAGGATATTCAGTCCGTTCTTGTTTGACCTCTGACCCCTGTCACAGCGTGGAGCAGCTAACCTTATTGTGCGAAGCTGCATCCAGAGGAATACGGCTGCATGTGGAGTCGGAGCTGCACTGCATGGCGAGCAATGCAGGAGTCCTGGGTAATCGCGCTGCTCCGCTGACAGTGGGCCAGTGGCAATCAAACGTAATGGAAGGAGCCTGGCGATCGATACAAGTCAGTGATCGCAGACACACAAAGGTTGTTTAGTAACACGAAGCACTAATTGGAATCAATGGCTAATCTGATGACAGTTCTAAACCTTTCCACCCACGAAGATTCATAAACGAGAGAACAACGTGGCGGCGGGCGGAGCGCTGCGGCTGGCGGGCGGGCGGAGCGCTGCCGCCGTAACTTCACCCTGTCCCACAAAACATTCAGCTTTTTCTGCTGATCCACACTTTCCAAGATGCACAACTAAGATGTTCAATGAGGTTACGTTGCCTGGGATCAATACAGAAGAAGTACTAACGCTTTGGTTTAATGGCTGTTTCTGCGCTGCATCAATAAAGCCATACAGGTAAATAAAATATGCATGCTGAGCAGGAAGTTCAAACTAGACGTGGAAGATCGTTAAGCTGTTAATTGACTCAAGCAGGGAGAAAATAAGAATGACAAATAAGGCCATAAAATCTACACCTTATTTATACAGAAACACATGGGTTGATGGGGTCTCCATCAAGCAGAATTGAACCCAATTTACATCCAATTACATGTAACGCCCTTAAAATCTGTGGTTAATTGACGGAGAAGCCGTGTTCCACTCTGTGTGGCGGGAAGACGCCGACGGCTGTGACAGGAAGGAAGATTGGACCAAAGGCGGACATTTTAATCAGCAGACGTCAATAAGCTATCAGGTAGCAGGTCACTGCTGTGAATGGCGAGTTGTCAGCAAGAATCATAAGGAAACAGATGAAGCTGATTGGTCGTTGAGCGCTTTGTCGCATTCGATAGGCTGAACTTTTCTGAACGTCTCTCGCATTTCAAGGTTGCCTACATTTGTCTCAAAGTTTTGCTCCAAACTGAATTTATTTGATCTTTTCTTTGACTGGACAAACGTCGGGTCCCACAGAGCAGTGCAGTAAGGTTATATGTGCTCAGCTTCATTAGTTTTAATCATACTTCCTGTTCCTGATGAATCTGTTTCCTACATTAAGTCTCTTCTGGGTGAGTCTGCCTCTGACAAGCTAAAATTTGTTTTTGCAAAAGTGAAATAATACCAAAAACTTTGAGGTTTTTAGAACAGAACAATACTTTCCACTTTAAAATAAAAAATATATAAGTGAGATGGTGCTGCTCTGTTAGAAAATGTGTATTTCATAAAACAAAAGTCCAACTTGCAGTGTTTTAAAAGGATTTCGACCGTAATTACGGCTTTTTTTCTGACAGCAGAAACAGTGAAATATGGAAATGAGTTCAGTTTTAGTGGGAATTCAGCTGGAGGTATTAGATATGTGAGCTCAGAATAGCAGCAGAGTGAAAATAGCTACAATATGAAACGTATGATAATGGAAGTACTAATAACCACATGGTGTCAATGACCAGTTTACTTTTTCAAACTCTTCAGAAAACTTTATCTCATCCAAAATGAATACATTAACAGGAACATATATATTTGGATCATGAATAAATTCAGTTTTGACCTGTTTTAAATTGAAGATGACTCATGAAGAGAGTCTTTGTGGATGAACTGTGCATGTCGGTGCTGTGTGTGTTTCAGGCGTGTTCCTGTTGAACATACATGTAGTGCCTGATGCAATAAAAATAATTTTTCATTAAGACAAAGCAGAATCCTTCATTTCTCTAGATTAGACGTGATTTACCTTGTACTGCTGTTGCTTGGTGACGACCAGTTTGCCACAAAGACACTGGGAAGCTACACGAGGGAGATGATGCATTATACTAGCAAAGTAGCTGGTGGCTCCTCGGTCTCATTTGAAATCAAAGCAGAGTGTGTGTATTTGAACAAGGCTTTGATTCATGCGTAGACACACTCCCTGATCCCCCTGCCTAATCCCTGCTTTGGCTGGGACAAGGACACGTTGACAATTTAAGACCTCTTCTCTCAAACTCTCTTAAACAGTCCTGTTGACCGATCACAGCGCAGCCTCTGGGCTTCAGAAACTGGCCTCTAATTAATCAGCTTTTAATGGGCAGCCCTGCTGAATTCCTTAACAATGTGCCGTCACTTCAGCAGGTGATATTCAGGAAAGTTTGGTTAATTATGCTTCAGGAAGCGTCTGGCTCTGGTTCTAACACATTCTGAAAAGTTTCTCTGCCAAACAGTTTTGTTTTCAGGATAACTGAATGAAGAATGTTGGCTCTTATTTTGACTCTTTCCTCCAAAGACATCGTAAAGCTACGCTCACCATGCGGCGAACGTTGGTCTCAGCGACGCCGTTCTGATCTTTTGCATTGAGGGTGTGAAAACTTTCTGCTGCAGCTGCCAGTTCTTTTTGAAATTGCATTTTTAATCTTGTGACAATGACATCAAGTATTATATTTTGTTTAAGATTAAATATTCTCAAAATAAAGCCATTGCTATTGCCTTGTCGTTGTCTCCATGACGATTCTCGGGACAGTGAAGGAGCCTCGTCTGTTGAAGAGCGAAGCTGCAGCCATCTTTGATCGCAGGCCTGACCGTCTGCTCGTTCTGGCTCCACAATGAGGCTCATAATGCCGGCCTGACACTGATAGCTGCTCTCTGCAGTGATGAGCGATTGAAAGGACCAGCGTGAGAGTCTGTTAAATAACAGCTCAGGAACAGGAAAGTGGGCTCTGAAAGCCTAAATCTCAGCACCTGTCGAAGTAATCGTTGAGGCAGAGGTATTGATCAGACGGCGCTATCAGCCTCCCACAGATATAACACGGTCGTTTCTGTTGTGAGGCGCTTAAAAAAATCTTACTTGTTCCCCTGTAACCTTTAGTGAATGAGGCAGAGATCACCGCTGCTATCGAGATATGCTCAGCTTCACATTCACACACTCCCATGTAATTACACCTGCATGCTGGCTGGGCTGTGCAGCTTTGAAGCACCGATGCAAAAATCGATCAGCTTTCCCTTCGCTGAGTCCTGCCTGGGTTTTAGTTTACCTTTATAATTACCAATAAAACGCAACAACAATACTCCTGATCTAAAGTGGCTGACGGAGCTGAGATATCTGCCCATAAAGCTTTATTCTCTGCAAGCATTTTCATAAAGAGTACCTGTAGGCAGAATGCTACCTCTGGTATGAGAAGCAAAGGCCACAGAGAGAATAAAAAACACAGCTTAGAATAAACATTGCACACCTAAATGGAGTCGTTATTTCTGCTTTGAGCAAAGTTGATTCTGTGAAAACACAAACAGATGAGGGAAATATGTCTTTGTGTTTGAAAAGAAAGTCTGTAGGGACTGTTTTCAGCTTCATCTTTGTTCTGGTTTAAAGCTTCAGTTTTCCAGGAGTTGTGAAGATTAGAAAAAACTACATATAAATAAAAGGAGAAGAAGAAAGCCACCATTTTAAAATAAACCTACAGCCTCAGAAAGCTTTCTGTTCTATTTCAACTTTTCCTTGTTTTGTCCCACTAAAACCACAAACCTCACAGTATTTCATTTATGTGATAAAATGACAGAAAGCAGCACAAACCTGCAAGATGGAAGGAAAATTATAGCTGGTTGTCAAATTGTTCTCCAGGTAGAAATGTGAGGAGTGCAGCATGCATTCAGCCCTCTATCACCCAGAAATAGAAGCCAGTGCTGCTTTCAGCCCATCTGAGTTTATCTGTGGTTCTCTGAAGGTTTCAGAGGTTTGAACCTCATGAAGACCAAGAAACCCAGCAGCAGGTCAGGGAGGAAGAGGTAGAGAAGCTCAGAGCTGAGTGAAAGCAATGTCTGATCATGTCTTTAAGCTGCTGTAAAGTTTCCTGTTCTGGCCGATAAACATCAGTTACAGTTTATTTAGAAGAAAGGGCGTTACGGTGCAGAACGCCTCATGTCCGCCTGGTTTACTGCTTTACTTCACCATTGCTGTTCGATCATACTCACATCCTTCAGAGCTCAATAAAAGGCCAGCTCACGGATTTGTTGATTTTGGGAAGTTAATGAGCGGCTGGCTGCGGCTGATCTGAGCTCACAGCTGAAAACCTCATTTCTCTGAGTGCCTGAGTGACATCATGCTGTTTAAGGCCCACATCTCTTCACAGGTTGTTCGCTCAACAGAAATAGGAACACAATTACTTATTGAAGTGAAGCAGAGTCTGTCCACACGCTGCACATGTTCCTCTCCTCCTGCTGATTAAGAAATCCTGTAATGTAGCTTCTGATTCAAAGCTGACATCAGGAGTTGGTTAAAAATGAATAAGTCAGCTCCCTGCTCAAGTGCTGCTGCAGGTGCTGGCAGTTCTGAGTGGATTTTCAGGATTTCCATATCTCCACCGCCTGCGGCTCGGAGCTGCATTTCATGTCACAGCGCCTCAACATTCCCGACGGTCAAATCGTTGACGTCTGTCAGGCCTGAGCAGCGCTGTCCTCCATGCTGATTGTTGGTTCTGATCAAACTGCTGCACCTTTTTGTGCATTTTGAGGCTGCAGTCATACAGCGATGCAGCACACGTTGATGCCGCCTGCTACGCAGGCATCTGCTGTCATCCTGTTTTACAAATCAAATACTTTGTTAATTTGCCTTCTGTTTTGTTCTCTGCAGCAGGAAATGTGATCAGATTTCCATCCGTAGAATCTGATGCTGCAGAAAACAGATTCATTCTGTCCATAAGCAGAGAAACCAAAAGCAAAGTCAGTGAGATCTGGAACATTTTTCATCCAGAACATAAATTCCTGGTTATGTTCAGATTGTGAACATTTCCAAACAGAGTTTGTTTGTGTAGATTCCAGCTGCTGATGCTGAGAGTGTTTCTGATCTGTGAATATAGATCTGCACCAGCAGAGTCCAGTCAAATCAGACCAACTCTAGTTAATCTAGAGGAATAGCGCCCCCGCTGGCAGCAGCATGTCGCAGCAGCTTCGTTACTTTTGCTCTGATTTGTTTGTTTTTTGTAGTTTATTGTCCATAGTCTTTTTTTGTTGTTGTTATTATGGGATTTTATCTTTGGACATTTGTTCCTTCTGGTTTGGATGTTGTGCAGTTCAAAAGGTTTCCGTTCTGACATTTTTACTTTTGGACAGCTGTTTTTATGTGTTACCATGGTAACAATCTGTTGTTTTTGTTATTGTTTTTGCTGGCTAGCATTTCAAAAGCTCTAAGGAAGAAAGAGGAAGTTCCACCATTTCTTCTGTCCATCATATCAGGCAACAATCAAACTCCAGCGTCTTTCCGCCTGATTTCTAACCACGGCCAGAGATTTGGGCCTAGTCCATACACAGCCGGATGTCTGGGGAAACTGCTACATTTTTGCACTTTATTCTTTCATCAGGCCAAATCCTTTTAGCACAACTTGAACACAACAGTAGTCTTTTCCATCAAAAAGTTTAAGGAAGCAGAAATTAACCCACGCTTGGACGAGGGAAGCAGCTTTGTCGTCCATCACTGTAGTTTGCTGATGTTGCTTGTGCATCAGATTTAACTTAGCTAACCCAGAGATGTTAAAGTTGGAAATCAATGCTTTCTTATCAAAGGTGGTTAGCTTTAATGTTAAATTTCTTTGTAAAATACTAATTACTCTTGTTGTAAAATCTGAAGTTAACAGAAAAATGAAGAGTTGGGGAGTTTGAACTGGGAGCGTCCTGGGAAAACTCAGTCAGAAATGCTAACCAAGCCGCACCGTTGGTTCCTGGTTCCTACCTGCTGACCTGATCCTGCAGCTGGACTTTTCAGCTTCTTTTAGGTTATCATTGAGATGAGACAGGAAACAACTTGCAGTCTTTAAGGTCGTCTCTGATCTCTGCGGCTCTCCGGTGTGGAAACTACATGCAGGTGAAGATTTGATTCTGAGCACAAAACAAAGCTGAGCTGAAATTGGGTGGCTCTGGCTTCGCCCTCAAGGTATAAATCTGCTGCAAATTGTCTCTTCTGCCACATTTCATTACTGGTGAGAGACTGCAGGATGCTGCACACGACGACGGCCCAGAAATAGGTCACGGTAACAAGTTCATGATCACTCCAGAAGCACTCAACGCAGTTACTCCAGGGCTGGATACGATTGGTCCTGCCAGACAATTAGTGAACAATAATGAGAGAAGCTACTTGAAAACACCATTTCCCTCATAGAGTCTCATAAAAAGTGTAATCAGTCGCCTTTCTGCAGTTGTTTCTGTTGAATTTGGGGGTGCACATGTGTAGGGTGCGTGCAGAAAGAGCGCTCGTCGGTTCATGTGGGCGGCTTTGTTCTGATCCTTTGAGTGAATGTTTTTGTCGCTGTGCCGCCAAGAGACGTCTAGTTTACTGACAAATTAAGGGCACAGAAGTCTTTCTCTCTCACTGTTCACATTCGTCAGTAAAAGGTGACGATTCTCCAGGAGCTGTGAAGCAAAACGGGGAAGACAAACGCCTCGCAAGTCTGAAAAATAATGGGAGCGGAGTTCAGATTCATATTCAACAAAACAAACATAAAAACGCAATGCCAGAATGACGAAGCTAAATTACAGAATAATTAGACAAAAAGACAGAAATCAGACAGAAGCTCAGGATCAAAATCAGACAAATAATAACCAGCTGCTTTTAACCTTTATCAATTGAATCAATCGAGACTTATCAGTATAATTTACAGTGAAAAGTCAAAGGAAACTGTTAACAGTTCAGCTCACTAATTATCTGGACAAACAGGTGTGATCATCAGTTTAGCTGAACCAAAATCTGACCAGCAAGAAAAATCAATGGAACTTTAAATTAAAACTCAAATGATGCCGTTTTCCCATCTAATAATAGAAACATTTGTTCCATTTTCATCTGTTCCCCTCCTCGCCTGTGGGGGCGCTGCACCAAGAACAACACAAAACCTCTGAAGAAGAGCACAACTTCCTTGAGTGGCGTCAGATTTTAGCGGTTGTAGGATTTCTCTTTTGTCTTCGTCAAAAGACATTTCTCCTGATAGCGCTCGGCTAGCATGTTAGCTTTGGTTGTTTTTACCCAGAATGCCCTGTGCTGTGGTCCGTTTCCTGCTTTTAGAGCGGTTTACGGTCTGCTTGGTGTTCTCATGGCACCAGAGTTCACTTTAACCGAACCCAGACTAAGGTTTGTAGACAGAGTTCACCGTTTTGGTCTGTATCAGAGTCACGCATTCACCTCCCAAATGAACCGGAGTTACACTTTTACTTATAACAAGACATTTTTATTATGCTATAAGTGTAAAACCTGCCAGTGGAATTGGCTTTTAGTCGATTTTAAGGATTTTTTGACTTAAAACAAGCTTCTGTATCTTGCTGAAAAGTTACTTCTAAGTTAGTTTTGTCTTATTTCAAGTTAAACTAAATACTTGGTAAGACTTTGTGTTTTTGCAGTGAGCCAAACAGGAAATATTCTTCCACTAATGAACAAGAATTTATTATATTATTATGAGTTTAATAACATGAGATCCCTTCATAAATCGGAACCTGTTTGTCATTCATTGTCAGTAAACATCCATCATGCTTTACATGATGTAGCTTTTGAAACTCTGTCATCAGTATTGACGTGCTGTTCATGTCGCCGTGTTGAGTTCTGGGTTTTCTTTGTCCGCTGCGTGTCAGCGCACTGCGGTGGAATCTGACACTGAGTGCTTTTGTCTTGTAGCAGCAGTTCTGAGGGAAACGGAGGCAGCGACCCGCCCTGGGGGCTCTGATACACTCATGGAGTAAGCAATCTGTCGAGTCCCCCGCTCTAAAAATAAACACAGCAGAAAAGGGGCAATATCTTATTTATCTCTCTATGATAGACTGTAATCTCTTTGTTTCAGCTTGTTGTCTTCAGAAGTGGTGAGAGCATCGAAACCTGAGGAAAATGTAATCGATTCTGTGAAATAACGTGGAACTTACTCCGAGAGCATTCAGGCTGTCGGGGGAGCAGAGGGGCTTCATGTAGGGACTTTGCTGCGTGAACACCACTGGGTGTCATCAATGCAAACTACCAGGACCCAGAATTATGGGCGCACCGATTGCTGTGCTCTGAACGATCACCGATCTTTAGGGTTGTTTTCACACCAGCAAAGTCCTTTGGTCCGCTCTGCTTGTTCTGACCCACATCAGCTCAGCTCAGCAGAAAACAGGGAATCAGGTGCAACTTCAGTAGCGTTAGCAACACTGAAGGGCTCATTTTCACATCGGTAGATAACATCAGTTTCAGTATCAACCAAATACTGACCTCTGAAGTCGGAGTACCCAGAGAGAACACACACACGGTCAGGATTTGAACCCAGAACCGTCTGACAGCACAGCAACAGGGCTATCAACTGGTTAACCTTGAAACCTGTATCTGTTTCACAGTGTGTGTGTGTGGGGGTGTGTGTGAACTCTGATTCTAAACTCTGGCATTCAAACAGCTTCAAGGTCATCGTCTCTGAACAGCCATGATGTTCTGATTGGGCCACAGGAAGAGCCAACATGTCAGCCTGATTTGTTTTCTCTGACACGATTAAGGAAAAAAAAAACATCTGTGTGCCAAAAAACAGAAACAGAAACTAATTAAACTCTGAAATGTAATTAATTTGCCCACTATCTGCCTGCCAGGCTGCAGTTTAACACTGGGTGGGCTTCCGGCGCCGCAGCCCATTTTCACTGGCGCCCAGCCAGAGTGGGACGCTCAGGTTCTCCGTGATGAGATCATTCCCCAAAGATTGATTAAATGAACAAACTCACATTTGTCTTGGGACTGAGAAGCTACAGCGGGTCATTTGGAGAGAGCAGTGAATTTTGTGGGTAATATTGGTGTGAAAATGCTTCCATTCTGTAATAATTTATCTAACTTGGGTTCTGGTGCAGGCTGTGACGGCTCAGAGCACGTTTCTCGCACATTCGGCTTAAATATTGAAATATTAAATGATCCCACGAGCAGCAGCGTGATTATTTTCATCTTAATAATAGAGATGAACCAGAGCAAGCAGCTAATCCATGCATGAAGGGCTGCGATAAAAAGCACCTTTGTGAAGCCTGCTTCATGTATCTGTAATGAGAATTAGCTTGTTCTGTCCTTCCCTGTGGGACTCAGAGCAGGAAGAGAGTCTTCGTTTGCTCCACTTCTTCTCCAGCGACTGTTGAACGTCGACATGATAAATGTGATCTTTTCATGTTACTCTGGTTAATTAAAAGGCTGACACACCTGACCGGTGATGGAAGAGGTCCAGGAAACTGATTCAGTTATGAAAATGATCAGATCTCAGTTCATCACCGACGATGTGAGATCTTTACGTTCTTTCACATTACAGATCGACTGTTTATGATTTAAATTGTACCAATAGTAAAAACTATTTACTAATAGCGTCTTGTTTTAAACCATAAAGCAACGCAGTTGGATTTCATATTTCATATTTCAATCTGAGTTTGTCTGCTAAGGCAAAGCAGCCAATCAGGAGCAGCATTCAGTTTCCTTGATGCTGATTGGTGGAT
The DNA here is from genome assembly GCA_903066815.1 of Brachyrhaphis roseni. NCBI lineage: Eukaryota > Metazoa > Chordata > Actinopteri > Cyprinodontiformes > Poeciliidae > Brachyrhaphis > Brachyrhaphis roseni. The sequence continues at coordinate 29,665 of CAEFZY010009332.1, read as the reverse complement.
TGTAGCTACTTATTGGTGGTTGTCTTCATCCCACTGATTGCTTTCTCATATTGTGAGTTATTGATAACCTGGTTCTGGTTGTGTCTGATGAGAAAAAGAGAAAAAGACAGAAGCTGCTTTCGTTGGGGCTGCGAAGCAGGTCTCTTCTTAAAACTACAAAAACTCATTCAATGATTAAAGAAAAGGGAAAACATGCAGGTATTATCTCTAACAGATGTTTAGAACCAACTGGAGCCATGATGAAGTTAAAATATTACAAACAATGTCAATATCAGGCATCTGTAATGCTGCAGTATGCAGTAACATGGGGATAGAGTTTGTGTTTAAACTCTTTTAATTTTATATCAGTTTAGAATCAAGTCATCTATGTAGAGACAATGAAATCTACAGATCATTAACGGTAAAACATCCCAGTTTTCTGTCCTTTCTGATCCGACTCCTAATGCCAGCAGTGGATCCCAGGTGTCTTCATGCTGCTAGCATGAGTAGCATGTGTTGCACAGAACGACCTCACAGTTCGGTCTTTGTCACAGTAAATGCTTCTGATGGCATTAAATGACAAAATAATCTGACTTGCAGACAGCAGTAAAGCACCAACCGTAGTGTTTGTCAGATAACCATAATATTCCTGGTTTATTTCAAATGTATGTTTGAAATTAGATTTTAAATTCATTTGAAATAAGTTGTAATCTTGCTTTTTTATGAGGTTAAAATCCACTTCTTGTTCTATTTCGATCCTGTTTTAATACATTTTTTCTGTCCACGTCTGTCTGGGATCATCCACATTCTGTCTTTCTGTATTTTATTCTCCATTTGATTGTTGGAAGGCCGTTTCTCTACCTTCACATCAAGCCTTTTGTGTAAATCTTATGCTAATAAACATGGAGGTTTCGTCCAGCTGTGTCCTCCATTTGGGTTCTCAGTCCTGTCAGTTTGTCACTGTTCAGTTCAGGCGCCACGGACCCAGCAGGTCCTTCCTTTAATGAGAACAGTGTAGCATGTCATACTTTCTTATTTGCATCCATGGTGAGAGGAAAAGGACACCTGATGAAAAATTTCAGGGACGCTGCTTTGCCTAAAGCTCATATGATGACTTTCAGTAAAACCAAGTTGTTAGACTTCTTCCAGAGTGGATTAGAGGTTTCCTGGGCACGTCTAAGTGTCCAGGAAACTTAGACGTTTCCTGGGCACTTAGGAAACCTGTGGGACTCAGAGCAGGAGTCCCAGGTGTCCCAGGAGTCCCAGGTGCTACATGGAGCACAGGTGCTGCTACCTGTGCTCCATGTAGCAGCACAGGTCATTATGTTGTGTCTGTCGCTTTGAGCCAAATGACTCACACCACCAGATTCATGCTAAGGCTGAGCTGGCTGCTGGGGACCATCCATCTGGGTTCACTTTCTGCCATTTAATATCGCTCATATTTTAGGAAACAGAAAAGCAGAACTGACCTGATTTACCTTTCTTGGTATCTTTGGCCCATCAGAGTGGGATGCTAACAACAATATCCATCATTTGCTTTGGCTCACCTGAACTCTCTTTTATTGTGTACTGGGAGAAAAGCCAAGATGTCTCCAGCCTTCAGTGTCTTTGTTTTAACATAGCAGAGCTCTCCAGTCCATTGGTTTTCAACTGGTCAGAGTTCAGGACTCAACATTATCCTTTATCACCAAACTACAACCCAAATCACTTCAATACGGTGGTTTTAAGGATTAATCATAGGATGGCATCAAAGAATGATTAATGATCACCTGCTACCGACTCAGTTGCTGCTTTCATTGAAAATATAAAAATCTACTCAGCAGGAGTCTGTGGGCTGTTGGGAAGATTAATTATCTGGAAATCCAGTATTAGTGGTTGGATTCCAGCTTCATCCTACATGTTGTGCCCTTTGGCAGGGCACCCATGTTACCTGTCGATCTGTGCATCACAACGAGTGTCGGTGTGACTAGCTCACTTCATTTTTGTTTTTCAAAAACTCAAATTTTGAAGCTAAATCGGTAGAATGTTAAAAAAAAAAATGCAGGACTGAGTTCAATCGTGGTGCAACACTGGAGTAGTTTTATGGCTACTCCTAACTTTGATATGAATCACTGAAGTACAGTTTGAATATTGTAATATGGTTCCAATAAAATAAGTAAGAAGACGATATTGTTTCCGTGTTCAGAATGATAATCCTTTACTTTAAATGTCTTAAATTGCCTGGTTTCATCTGCGATATGGGTGACATGATGCTCTTTCCCATGCAGACATATGTTGAGAATAAATAATTCTGTGTTTTGCTCTATCTCTTTTAGCCATTTGCAAAGCTAATGCTAAAGGAAGTGACACAGATAGAGGCTAACAAAGGGAATTACAAACTGCTGTTTGACGCCATTTTGCTCTGTTAGCCCATGAAGATAGCATGAACAAATGAACCAGCTGTATGTTAGTCTTAATAAATGAAATTCACAAATTCAACTCACTGATTCTTCTTCAACCTCATACATCAAGAACCTAATGGAGAAAGGATAATTCTCCACAACAGGTAATACAGATCAGATCACATGATGGAGACATCCAGTCTCTGTTTCACCAGCAGAGCTCAGATCTTCTTCCTGGTCTCTAACATCAACCACTGAGTCGCTGTTTTCAGCCAATGCTTCACAGATTCACAACCTCTTCCTTTGTCACCAAACTGAGACTGAAAACAGGCAAAAGGGGAGGGCCAAGACAGAGGAAGTTTAAGTCATTCTGTTCTTTTCAAAGAGCCATAAGTCATATCTCGAAGGTGCATCAATGTAAAGGTCAGGTTTGATGTTGCATGTTGTGTTCAGGAAAAAACTTTCCTTTTGCAAACTGAACGGTTTGTTGTGGCTGATAAAATTCCCACAGAAGACCATCAACAGGTTTCTGGAGTTGGAGTGTTTTGTTAAATTCCTGATCATCTCTAAAAAGTCTTGATTGGACCGCTGGGATCAGAATGGGACATCCATAATGAAAATCCATCTGGTCAGTGTGTCTCTGTAGTTCAACACCATTCAGTCTTCTGACAGGCAATGAGAAACAGTTACTAACCCACACAGGAAGGAGCTTCTGTCAGAAATCTCATATTATTGTTATAAGCTGTGGTATGCGTCAGAGTGAATTGGTACCTGTCGCTCAGAAATGGTCGTTCTCATACACATGAGTGATGGCTTATTTAGATGTAGAGCAGCAGCAACCAGACCTGCTTTCACATTAATAGCCTGCAGGCCCAAAATAATAAAAGGTTTAACTCATTGTACTTCGACTTCTTGACAACAGTTGGAGACTTTTCACCGACAACAGAAATGAGGGGCGTTCTGTTGGGTAAAGTTTGGTGTGGAAGATGGAAGTTACCCTGGTGCAGAGTGAAACCTCACTCAGTTCTCCCTGGGGAGAAGAAATGAATGATTTCTGTTTGGAACCGACGCTCTGTCTGCCTTTAGCTCCGTTCTGGGGGAACGTTATTAATCAGACCCGTGGATGCTGCTGACATTCAGCTTTCCACAACAGATCTCTTTGGGGTGACACAGTAATCATAAATATCCTCGTCTCCCTGAGTTTTATCTCATACATTTTAACTGTCTTCTGCGGTAGTCAGACGCTCCCCGGGTGTTAGTTTGGGCCAGAAATCCCCTGCCTCCATCACACCGTCTCCACCCTATTTTTCCAGAGTGTGAGGTAATTACCTCCCCATGAATTCACTGATGACTAGATCTGCAGCAGATATGATAAAAATAGCTGACAGGGAATTTGACATAATAGCCACATTGTCTCATGGAGAAAGGAGCTCCTAATGAATTCAGATGAGGCTCACCTCCATAATTATCTCCGTGTCATTCAGATGAGGCCGGGATAAGGCGTTTTGTTTGTAAAGGCTGCTGCTGTTTGCTGAGCAAAAGTGACTCGCTGGCGACTTTTGGACAACCTTGGTGTGAAGTTTATGATGACTTTGTCAGGACTGAAAACGCTGTTCTGCAAGATATCCCTGGCAGATAATCGAATGGAGTCTGGTGATCGCTCTGTGGCGGCGTCTTTATTTGCAGCATAAAAGCAGCTGTTAGTTCAATCCAATTCCCAGCTGTGGGCCCCGTTTATGGGCCCGAAGAAAAGTTCAAGACTGGCGAACAAAACGATTCCTTAATCCTCAGAAGCTGCTTGAGGTGGCCAGAGATGGGAATACTTCTGCAAAGGAAAGTCTGCAGCCTTTTAACAAGCTTTTAATTTATTTTTTTGGAGCAAAAATGCTTTTCAGCCAACACATTAACAGCCCCCCTGAGTGTATTAAGTGGAGAGCTATGCTGAATATGATCAAGGTTAAGAGCTTTCATGTTGGTGCTTTATGGGTCAGTTTTTCCAGCCAAGGTCAGGCTGGATCTGAATTACTCCCACAGGTATGTTTGGCTACATTAATTGCATTATAATTCTTATCAGAGCTGACCTGTAAAAGCCGAAGCCTCTCTTAGAAAATGAGCGTCCTGGGCTTTGTGTTGTCCTGTAAAAAACAGGCAGAAAGAATCGTCTGCTGGCTGTTTACCGTCAGGAGGATGCAGGGTTCATCCTCCACACACTGCAGAGGGAATCTTATCAGAGGCTGCAGGGATCTGCTACCTCAGCCGTTTCTGGTGAGCCGCTCCATAATACACCGTCCTCTGAGGATTTCATTCAGAGAACAAACCTGTAATTATCTCCTCGTGTTGTAACGACAAAGAGAAAAATGCTTTGGTGGCTCACTCCACAGAGCAATAATTGGAGCAGAGAAAGAACATGTTGCACTGTGTCATAAGCATAAATCGGAGTTTTACATAGAAAAGAGATGAGAGCCATATTTTATATGAACCTCTTGCAACTTCATGTTTTTAGAAACTCTTCTGAGATTAACTGCAGAGTAGAAATGTTTCCATACTTACATTTTTAAACCCAATTTTTAAAACATCAGTCTGAACCCCCCCAAAAAATCTGATTTGTGCCACTTCCATTTGTGCTAATAAATCAGATTGTTCTTAAAGTTCCTCCATTCATGTTGAATTTAGTCTGACTTTCACATCATCGATGTGCATCATAATTCTGCACCAGAAGAAACCAGAGACATTAAATCTGGATGTAAACAATGACTGAAATCATAATTATGAACTCACAGTCCCACCACTCTGGGCTCTGACTCCACATCCAAACAGTCGTTGTCCATGATGTTGATTGATAGACGGTGGCGTCCGTTAGTACTTCCATTAACATGCTGCTGCGTGACGTCTGTCCTCACTGTGTGGTCATAAAACATTCACACCAAAGTCTGATAGCATCATTTAGTAGTGAACCACTGCAAACAAATGAAGTGAAATCTGAATCTGTACTTTTGCATGTTAAAAAAGAACCAAAAAAAACATGAATTGCATTAAGATGTAATTAATTAATCTTGTTAAATTCCTGGTTCTAAAATAAATTTCTTACCGCTTTTGATTCTGTTTCTGTCAGGAACTTAGTAAAAAATATGACAATCTGTCTCTGAGAAGTCAGACTGGACAAAAATACAGACCTAAGCAGGAGCCTTGAGGAACTCCACAGTTTAGAAAAGAAAACCTGATGCAGCTGGACAGAACAACTTCTGCTTTACAAAAATGATCATCATGGTTCACTGGGAGAAAAGCACCAGTCAAATCCAGTAAGACTAAAACAGCAGAATCGTCAGAGTTAAAAGCAGATTATTATAAACTTTCTGTTCTGCTTTTAAAACACTACATGTGCTACTGTAGGTTAGCAGCTAGAGTACAGTACATTTATCTTACTGCGTTCTGCTGTTTGTTTTTCTGTCTAAATTAGAATGTTAAAACTGTCTCCCAATGTTTAAGAAGTTATCACATCAGTTAACCGTTTAGGTAATACAGCAGTGATGACGAACGTTAGCTAAATCAACCAGCTATTACATTTCGAGCTCTTACCTTGTTTTTCCTATCAGTTGTTTAGATCAGTGCCTTTGTGTTGATATCTTAGGACAATATACGCCCTGTCAAACTACTAATGTTATTTTCTTTTTTTTAGCTAATCGAAAATGTTTTTGGGGAAGTTCTCATCTAAATAAACCTCTGCAGTTTATTTCCAAATTATGAATGGATTCCAAGGCAAACCTGCTGTCATTTCTCAGAGTTAAAGGCCTTCAGGAGTTTGTCTTCCTCAGATAAATGGCAGAAGTAGAAGGTTTTCAAAAGTCAAACTTTACCTGACTCTGTAAATGCCACTTTAGAGGTACAACCACTGCTTTCTATAAAACACCCATCAGTTACACGACCTCCCACACTTTTAAGAGTACCGTTTTCTGTAAAGTGGAGAGATCAAGCACAGACAGCCTGAGGGCGGTAATTCAGTTATGTCTCTCTCAGGTGGAGAGGAGAGCTGGATCTTAAAGCCTCAGGATATAACTAAAGTTAGGAAATGACACTTGCAGCCCTGAGGGTCATTAGCCTTAGAGGATAATTAATCTAACATGTCACGTCCGGCTTGTTAGCGCCGGCTCTCAAAGTAAAACAAACGACCATCAACATGCATCGTCCAGCCCCGCATTGTCAACAAGGATTCCTTAGAGGCTGTAATGGATAAAAAGGGGCTGGAATAATGAATAATTTATCATAGCAAATTAATTTCATGCTCCGCCAGCGTCCTGGACAACAGCACAGTGTGTGACATCCTGAAACGATTATGCAATTCTCCCTGTTGGACGGAGACTTTACACTCCTGCTGGAGCCTGAAAAGGACTTTTGTGTTCAGTTGTGTGGTTCTGCTATTAACAAACCAGCATTAATGCTCATGTTTATTTAATGGTTTAATAATAAGAACCCCGTGGTTGGTCTTTCTAATCAAATCTTGATTACATGAGTCTAATCAGCATACATGTCCTATTAGTCAGCCAGTACCATAAACGCTCAGCTCCACGCAGAAACCACAAATTGTTTTAGAGAAAACATTCGATCAGGTTACAGTCACAATGACGACCAAAGTTTGGTTTTAAAGATAAAGAAACATTTTTCTCCTCAGCTGTTTATTCTGGTTCAGGAAGAATATGAACTCATGTGACAGTTTGCTCAGCTTGGCTGCAAACTTGAGTTAAATTATGCGCATTCATCCCAACATTAATAGTTTCCAATGATTTAAAATGCAAATAATCCATAATTGTGGCATTAAGCAACATTGTTTTTGACAGTAATGGCTGATTATGTTTGGCTGCTTCATGCAGATGTGAGTTGTCCCAGAAACTGTCTCAGACATGGATCACATGGGGAACTTCCTCCTTTACTTTCCTACAGACAGTTCTGGCTCAGAGCTGCAGGCCGTTCACACTGAGCCTGGTTCGGTTCTGCTGGAGCTTTCTTCCTGCTAAACGGGAGTCATTTGTTTCCACTGTCTCCACATGCTTGCTCACTATGAAGAATGTCTGGGAAGTCATTATGTTTGTACGGTTAGCCAGGCTGATGCTAAATCACTAAAGCACTAACATGAATTCAAATTATTTCAACACTGAGCACCAATTTAAACTGGACATTATAATTTACGTTCTATTTCACTCTTAGACATTGTATTCATGTTTATATCTCCTCTGCTGTCTGTGTTTTACTTAGTTCTTGTTTCTTGAAATAAAAAGCAGAGAATGCAAGGAGAGGAAATGGAACAGTTTCCCTCCACTTCAGAATAAAAGCATGGATATAATCATTTAACTTAATCAAAAATTCTTATCAGATGATAATTAAAAGTTCAACTCAGATGTCAAACTTTATTAAACTGAGAGTTTAAAAACAGGCAAGTAAATTAAAAGTTTTACAGTTTATATGGAAAAATGAAGTTAATGGAATCTAAGTCTGCTAAATGTTTTTAAAGTTAGCAAAGTGAAATATTAACTTATGAAGATGAAACTGCTGGGTGCTCTGTTACTTGATGTCCTATTGGCCAGAATGAAGATGATTTCCACTCTGCATTAATGCACTTTAAGGTATATTTGGTGTTTGAACAATTAAAATAAGCAGCTGTAAGAGTTTTTCAAGGGATCCACTGCAGCAACCTGCACAACAACCACAACTGTTACAATAATAACAAACTCACTGCTGTTTTTAGAAGCATGGTGTTAATGTGGAAACTTTTTTGAAACTTTTACTGGAAGGTTTTCAGTTCTGCTTGAGGCTTGACATTTTTCCAGTGTCACCAATGAGTCAAACTTGGTCACAGTTGTTAAATGAAGGAAGAATCAGTTCCTCACCAAAGTACAGAAGAAGCTCCACAATTTTATTTTTGAATAAGTGACAACTGAGAGAAGCGACCCAGAAGTGTCAGAGCGGCTGCCGTTACAAGAGACAGATGGAGTCTTACAGCTCAGGCAGGAAAGTGAAAACCGTTGTCAAAGTTTTTACAGCCGGCATGGAGACGGATCTTCACTTCCTGCTCGTCTTACCAGCTCACTTCTTAGTTCAGCCTCTGTCATTAAGGCTGAGGACTAGTTTACTGCAAAACAGAGTCAAACTGATGAAATCATGTTGTTTGTTTCTGCAGATACAAACAACAGTAATGGCTGTTGCTTGTATCTATTCTCTGTGCCTACAGAGAATAGAGGATTGGAGACATTGGCCACAACAGCAGCAATTCATCGTTTAATCTGAGAAAATACGCTTTGTTTTTTGTTTGTAAAGTGTCCAATCAGATCTTTCCTTTAAAAAACATTTAATTTAGCACATCAATGAAATGAGATGAAGTTTCATGGAAACTAAAGTATTCATCATCCTGGGACATTTCACGGTTTGTCACTTCACAGATGAACGGAGCTAAATGGAAGAAAGAGGTCTGGAAACCGAGTTGGAGGTTCACCTGTAACCACGACAACCAGACCTACAACCAGAGCCAGAATAATAATATTCATCTGTTAGAACGGCCTACTCAAAGTCCAGACCTACATACAACTGAGAATCTGTGGCAGAACTGGAGCCGTGATGCTTAAAGGTTTCACTGAACAGAACGGGGAAAAGGTTTTATGCTCTGGACTAAGAACAACTTCTGGGAGGAAACATCAGGACACACTACAGCTCTCAGATTTATACCTGTAAAGAATTTTGAATGATTTTTCTTCCAAACAGTTTTGTGCTGCTTTGTGTTGATGAATAACAGAAATTCCCAGTGAATTTCCTGCTTTGTCCTCTGCAGACGTTTGATTCCCTGGTTTGGCTGCCGCTCTGTGACGGATGAGGCGGCGCTCTGACTCCAACATAACCTTTTAGGAATTAGATGATGTGGTGAGTTAACATGCTGTCGTTCCCTCCGGTCATGTTTGATCCACAGTCTGTGTCTCCGCCGGCCTTTTAGCTTCCAGAAGGTTCTGCTGTGAACCGTCCGGACCCAGAGCAGGCTGGACACAGACAGATACAAACATGAATATAATCCAATCCCAGGCAGGAAGTCTCTGAGCTGTGAGTGTTCTCCTTTATCTGGCCACCGACTGAGTCAGATCCAAATCTTTTTATGGTTGTCTGTGGCTGAACATGTCTAATGTTTATCTCTCAGATGAATAATGACCAGAGGAAGACCTCACAGCAACAATCCACACAGAACTACAGGTTCTGGTTCAGAATGGAACCTTTCAGTCCTGATGGAAGATGTAATTACACGGCTTCAAAAGTATTTATGGTGTTTTAACTTTCCTCAGTGTAATATATCAAGATCTTATGTGAAAGACAAACAGGATGTTTGTGAAGTGGAAGGAAAGTGATATTTGTTTTCAAAAAGTAAAATCTATAACTGTGGAAACGAGTTACAGATTTCTGACCTCAAATCCGAGAGGACAAAAGGCTTCATGGATGAGAAGGAGAAATTTAAAACCATCTCTTCTATCGGTCAGAACCGGGTCAAAGTCCAGACAGGAACACATTTAAAGGGCCGGTGTTATGTATTCTCACATACAGACATAGTGCCATTTTATAGCACCACCAAGTAATTATGTTACCTTCATTTATAAAATTGCTGTTTATATCAAACATAGCTTCGCAGTGTGACACTTTAAAATTGGACTCTGTCTCTTTAAGAAGCTCCTACTCTGCCATCAGATCATCATGACAGCAACACTTTTCCATGATGCCGTTTACAACTGTTCTTAGCGTGATGTAAAACATAAGACTGTCCCTTTAAGACTTTTTGGGAAGTACTGAGCATCTGATCTAAGTGACCTGGAGTTAACTCACAAGCTAGCCTGGTGAAATCAGTGTCTGAACTTCTATTGAGAAACCATTGCTTGCTGGCGCCATGGACTCTGTTGAACTTTTAAACAACTGGATCCGATTTTAGCTAATCGCTAACATTTGGCCGTAACGTTTGTAATGCAACTGTGAAGGAAGGCATGCTATGAAGCTTACCAAAAATTGCCTGAGCTGTAAACAACCATTTCCCAGTCAGAGAGAATCTCCGGGTCGAATGACATCAGAGATGAAATGTCAGAAACATTCCTCTTGCTCTGATTTTAACTGCTCAGTATTTGGAAGCGTGGCCAACATGGACTGAATGTTTTTGTTCACTTCTTCTGCTGCCATCCCTGCAATTCTAAAGGAGCAGGAACGTGACATCATCGTTCACAACTCCTCCACCTGTTCACTGATTGGCCAGTAGGAAATTCATCCTGAGAAATCGAGCTCAATGGGACAAATCCAGGATGGAGAACAGAATGGAGATGAGAATCGAGGAGAAAAGCTGAGAATGAACAGAAATCATCAGATCTTCATTTTACAATTATCCACAACTTGTGCATAATCACATAAAATCCCCAAACATTTAATTGAAGTTTTTTAGTAATGTGACAAAACGTGAAAAGCTCGAGGGGTATGGACGCTTAGTAAGGTAACGTCTGTGTGATTATAGCTGGAGGAGAAGGAAATGCTAAAAATAGAGAAGGAAAACAGTAACTCTTACTTATTAAAACTAAGTTTTTATGTTTTGCACAGTTGCCTTGACCCTTTTAGAAAGGGTCACTGGAATAAACCATGATGAATTTTTCACAGTCCTTAAGAAACGACTTTATGGAAATGCATTTAATTACAATAAAACTATGCATGTATAAATGAGAATTCTTAACTGCCTCCAGCTAACTTGTTCCGAATACCTATAACCTAATAAAACCTGCTTGCTCATATTAAATTCATGCCATTTAGAGTTCATTATGGTAATCTATAAGTAAGAAGAAGATTGTTTTGTTTCCACAGCAACCGTTTTATAATAAACCGGCAGAAAGGAACATCAGAGCCAAAATCGACGCAGGTGACATTATTGTGTATTCATGAAAAGACGGCAGCAGGGACACGGAGGAGGCGGTGCATGTTTTATATGAGGAATCGACGTTTTGGGAGTTCGTGACCTTTCTGCTGATCCGCCCATCGCTGTGAATGACAAGAGCATTGATTCCTGTAGTGAGTGCTTTGTTGCCATATTACAGGTGAACGCGGCGCGGCCCTGGAGGAGGAAACGACCGCAGACGCAAACCGCCACAGATTCACCATCTGATTAAAAATCCTTCCGCTGCACAAACATCACAGCTGCTGATGCTGCGCCTCTCAGATCAGCTGCTTAACTGGAAACATGTTTTTTTTCTCTGTCTTAAACTCCATTTAACAGCATTAAAAAAGAGAATTAATCATCTTTATCACAAAAAGCATATTTCTGTCATGTTGCGCCGTCTGCACTCCAACCACGCTGCAGGGCTTTCACTGATGAGAGCTTCTTAGTGTCCCACTGTGGACAAAAGCAGGCGTAACGGAGGACATTGCTCTCAATGACAGCTTTCTACTCAGTCCTCATTAGCAAAGAGGGCCAATAAATTATGACTTGGGACTGATTTGCTCAGAATCTGAACCATGGAGGGTCAGCAGAGAGGTGAAGAAGAGAGTCAGAGAAACGCAGAATGTGAAAGTTGAGAGATAATCTGAAGATATTTTCCTCTTTACATTCATGTCCAACTTGTTGCACCGTGTAGTGAATGCACCGTGCTCCGCCCCTTCTCTCTCACCAAATCATTTTATGAACCTCGAAAATGGTTTTCATGCAATCTCTGACCTTTCCAAATGCTTCCCACCTCTGCCCGGCTCCCCGGGGAACCTTGTCAGCTCTGCAGCCCCAGGCGTCATCAAAGCCCTTGTGCAGAATATCTGACATGGAAGCACCTTCTGCCATGCTCTGCAGGCTCTGCACCCGCCAATGATGGCTGGAAAATGTTCTGCCAGTTTAGCTCTGCAGGTAGTAATGAGAGCCCCGTTTCTCTTCCCCACAGACTTGGCTCTACTCGGAGGTTTGCTTCTTCTGTGTCATTCTCTTGGCTGCTGTCAGGTAAGCTGACGGTAATGCAGCTAACTAACAGGACCCCATGAGGATCACAGATTGTTCTGGACAGGAAATCAGGCAACAAGCTTCGTTCTACTTGATTTTGCTGAGAAGAGCAAGAAAACAGTCAATCTTTTGTTTAGGGGTTATTTGTGCTGCTGCTTTGATCTTACAGCTTCTCTAATTTTCAGTTTTGTGTTTTTATTATCTGAAGAAAAACTGAATCTGAGTCACTTGGATTATAAACTAAAATCTATTTCTTAATTCTCTGGGATATTTGAGTTTCACAGAATGACTCCAGTTCATTCAAGCTGCTGGAAATGCATCCTGAAGGACAGCACACAGTTTATTATTCATTATTTCATCCCTTTTAAAATTTTATTAATTCATTGTTTAATTATACATCTTTCATTTATCTTACAAAAATTATATCAAAAACATCCATGCAAATGACAAAAGCCCAAACCCAGTTTAAGACTTAAATGTACCTTTTGTGAACTGCACTGATCTCCCAGTTTGTTGTTAAAAGAATAAAAACACAATGAATGCTGGGATACGGTGGGCCGTGAAGGACACACCACACCTGATTTATGAGCCACATTCAAATGAGAACAGCGTTCATCGCATCACTGTGACAAAATCAGCCTTCAAATCCTGAGTTTTCTCACACCCAAAGTTAAAGTCACCAACAACTTTTCTGTAATGTAAATAATACATGGATTGTGATTTGTAAGAAAAAAAAGCAAAGAAAGGAAACCTGATTAGTAAGTTATGCTCAGAGTAACTTCAGCTGCTCGACGTTTTACTAAAAGGAAAAGATTTAATCTGAGTCCTAACCTGATGTTTGCTTCACACACACTGGAGTTCAAATATAAATGAGCCGTTGTTACATTTATATTTCATGCTTGTAATTGTTAGTGAAAACACAGCATCTGGGTTTTCTATTCAACTTGCTTCATTTATTTTGTGGCTTCTTTAGCGTTTTACTTTCTAAGGTAAACTGATAAATAACTTTCCAAGATTTAATTAACTAATTATTTGAACAATTGTAGCAGAAAATCTAAACATTTTGTGGATACTTACCTCTGCCAGCAGGTGTGCACAGGCAAAACGTTCCCCAGGAACTTGTGTTCATGTTATTAGTTCTGGGGCTGCATCAGGAAACGGAGAGAAACGGGGGAAGTCATCTTATGGTGTTTTGAGTATTATTGGGATTTAATGAAAATATGTTTTGTTTGTCTTTGTTTTAATGTAAATATTCTCATTTTGCAGGTTGTGATGGTTTCTCCTGGCTCAGCTCTGCCTGTATGTGAGACATCATTCATGTTGGTCTGGTTATGTTGGTTAAAGAGGCTTGAACTGATGTCAACCTGAGCTTGTTACAGCCGTTTGGGTCGCCATGACAACCATGTGATACCAGAAAGTTCTGCCCCAGTTCTACTGGTAGAAATTCAAAGAACCACCAGTAAACCTCTGCTGGAACCATCAGGTATGCAGCATAAAATGTAGCTTTTTATTCAAATCTTTAATGTAATAATAAGCATTTATCATCATGTTTTATATTCAGCTGCCATCAGATGAAATCCCAGCAAGTATCTGACATGGTGCATCTATCTGCTCCTCACACAGAGAGTCTGAGGTCCTTGGACTTTCACTGAAGACTGGAGAAGCACCAAACCAAAAAGACGAGCCAAAGAAGAGACACTCCAGCCTGGATTTTTCTCATATTCATTAGGCTGAGCTCACACTGTGGCGATCACGCTGAAACTTGATAACAGCAGTGATACGCAGGTCTGCCTCCCATATGCTCCCACTAATGAGGTCAGGCTGAGCCGGAGAGGTCCAGCTGCCTTATAATAAGCCTCCATGTTTGTGTATGCTAATGATCTAGCTGCTAATAATCTCATTTAGAAACCTGTCAACACTTCAACTACTCCTACTGATTATGCTGCAATACATCCCATTTTCAATACGGCATAGGTGCAGTTCAACACTTCAGGGAGACGTTTGTTTGGAGGAATCAGCAGCAGCAGGTCAAGCAGGCGAAGTTTACATCCACAGTAATGTTCTAATATTAACCCCTTTCAGACGTTACTTTGAATAACAGCCAGGAAGTCAAAAGAAGTTTCATCACTATGACCCAAATAAGGACATGCAGGAAGTGGAAAAGTAGCTGCAGTTTTACAGTCATGGTAAAATGTTTTACATGCCAGAGCAGAAAGATCATATGATGCTCATATTGAAGTGTCTCCTCTGCTTGGCTCCTCCCACTCCGGCTGACCGCTGCTCGCTCCCATGATGCCTTTCTGATAACCCGACCCGTTTTATGATGCTGTCCGTGTTCTGATCACCTGACCCGTTTCCAGTCGGCTGACTGTCACCTCTTCCTACCTCATGTCTGTAAATGACTCTGAACCTTGCTTCATGTATCTGGACCCAGATTACTGCTTCACAGATTCTGGATCTGTTCTTCCTTTCTGCTGATGCGGATCGATTCCCTCAGCATTGATTATTGGGTTGTGAACACTGTAACTCCTGACTGGTTTGCCCTCACTGTGTTCTTTGACTTAGTTTTCTCATCCTGTGTTTTCGGTTTCCAGCCTTTAGCGTTATCCACTCGATCCTGCTGGTGCAACAATCCCCTGTAAACCGACATATTATCCTCTAAAGCCACAAGGAGACAAGCTGACTGAGGGCCAAACCTCCATGAAGGACTTCCTGGGAAAATACCTCTGCTGAGTAATTTACCACTTCCTGATTCAGTAATACTTCCTGTTTCCCAGTCACTGACTTCCTGTCTGTCTGACCTCAGAGCTGATTTGAGAAGCTGCTTTCCATCTTGCACATTTTCACTGCTGTCAGTTAAACTGGATTATGCTCCGAGTTCTGAGTCCGACTCGTACTTTACGCATTAAAACCAAAGATCACAACAGGTCACTCCTCCCAAAAACTGCCAAACTAAACGTGTCAAACAGATGAATATTATGAATATTAGGTTGTTGTCTGTTTGGAGCCAACAGAGCAAATGTCCGTCCATCCATCCATTTTCTTTCCTGTCCAGTGGGGTGAGGAGGTTCTGGTGCCTCTCCAGTGAGAGGCGGGGTCACCTGGACAGGTCGCCAGGTTGTCACAGCAAACCAAATGTGTTACAATTATTTTTAATAAATCAATCAATAACCATAACCAGCCCACGACTTTGTCCATGTTTTTAATTTTGGCACACTGTGCATGTTTGAGTTTGATTTATTTCTAGTGGTGATTAGTTCATATTTTCTAGCTTCCTAAAAACTTTGGATTTATTGGAAAGTGAACAGACTTCATCCACTTTGAGGCTAACCAGTTAACTATTAACTGATACTTTGAGTTTTGAGACTTTATGTGGGCATGTTTTTGTTTTCCACTGAACTAAAAATGTCCCTCAGCATCTTCTGTCTTCATTTGGAAGGAAGATACGAGTTTCAGTCGCAGGTCATCACTCGTCATCCTCACATCAGGCGTTTAATGAGCGTTTATAGCAATATTTACCAGAGTTTATGGCTCTTAATGAACTCAGAGCCGTTTCCTAATTCAGATGGGCTATGCTGAGAGCAACATTGCATGATCAATATCACATATTTTAATTTTCAATTTTGACTTCTGAACAAACTCAGCCTTAAAGTGATGAGAGAAAAGTAAGTACACCCCAGCAGTGATGTTTTCTATCAGCCTCCTGCACCGTTTCCCTCCCTCCCTCCATCCTTGCTGCAGTTCATTGACGCTGGCAGACATTCATATCAGTATAACTCCCTAAAGGTCCCACCGCAGCTCTTACGTCAGGTTGAGGTCTGGACTTTGACTGGGCCGCTACAGCACCGTCACTATTTTCTTTTTCAGCCATTTTGTGGTGCTGATGCTGTTTGTGCTCCTTGTCCCGGTGATGACCCAGTGAGCCTCAGCGTGTTCAGCGGTGAGGTCACAAACAGAAGCTGAGCCACCGGCCCTGTGTGTCTGTTGTGATCCGCTGCGTTCGGGTTCCTCCAGAAATATTAGACAAACTTCTCAACTTTGGCCCATCTGTGCAAAAGGCATCGCTGCTGTCATTTGTTCTTATGATGACCTCAATGCTGCAGAGCAGCAAAATGAAGAAAGTCCTGCAGCTCACACTAATGATGATCACTTAATCAATGCATCTGATTACAGCTCTAACTGAAATTTAATTCCTCTGGTAGCAGTAAGAATGGATTTTACTTTTTCACAGACAGCTGCTGATTTTTTCTCTACCATAAAATGAGAAGCGTTTACTTAAAGCTCCCAGTGGCCTTCATGTTTTAATGTCCGTGTTCGAATAAACACAAATCAAAAGATGGAAATAATTCTTCCACATTTCTTAAAGTTTCATAGAATTTTGTTTAGGTTTTGTGAGTAAAGGTGAATTCACAGTTTAGTCTGATTTAATCCAGCTCTAATTCATTGGCCTAGAAGGTCTGGTTCATTTAGGGTTGTGTGAACGCGCAAAGGACCAAAAACACAAACTCTGGAATTTAGTTTGTTTTTGGCCTCACATGCTGCAATGGGAGAGTTTTTCCTCATGGGTTTCCCAGGACAAATGGATGTTGGTGGTGGATTTATTGTGAAGGAGGAGCTACAGGGCTAACCGCCAGGGGCCGCCTGGCTGATCCAAAATGCAGAAGCAGTGATGAAGTTAATTTTGTTATTTAATGTGTAAAAACACTATATTTCTAACTTCATATCCCTGAGATCCAGGTCTTCAGTGACATTATTCCAGTCGGTTCTCTGTGAATCCGAGACACTGCTGCAGGTTACCAGGAAGAGGTTAAGAGGTTAAACTAATTACTCTGACCAGGCCCAGTGTGTGTGGACACCATGCAGGAGACGAGCGATCTACAGCAACCGAGAAGATACGACTTTATTTAAACGCTTCAGATTATAGAAACACAATTATGTTTCACTGACTATAAGGGTGCAGAATTAATGAAGATTATTTTCACACTACAGCAGGAAAAATTGTTGAAAAGAACAAGAAAAGCACCAGAAAATCCCAATGAACTGTTTTATTATAAATATTAGAGCAATTGTTCAGAATTATGTCCAGTTCTGGATATGAAATTCCTCAGAATAAAATCTGTCTGAGTTTGATTCAGCACAGAGGAGAGCCTCAGAGTTTGGACCAACAGCCTCAGGGATTTACTTCTGCACATTTCAATAAAAATCTAAAACTCTTGGCCTCTGCTGCTATCGGTGCTAATCTGATTATCTCCAATCCAACAAACCAGTCAACAACTCAGTCTTTCTTTTGACACTTTTCTCGATGTAAACAGCTTCAGCTGCTTAGCAACAGTCAATGAAATGTAGAAAAAATGACCAAACAGAAAATAATACAACATTTCCCCAAAAGCAAATCACATTTAAGATGATTTATTGAACCAATCAGTTTCATGTATCTGTGGTTTATCGTGGCTGCTTGGATGTTTAATTAGATTGCAGGTTGTAGTTATGAATGTCTTTTCTAAAACATGATGTTAAACTGCTGCACCAAGGAGGACAGTTTATTATTCAGAATTAGATTGATTCATTCTAACTTTCTAATAATTTATCAAATATGTATCTTTAGCTGCGTATAATTTATGGGAAATGTTGTTAACTGCAGCTTCCTGCCATTTCTGCACTCAAGGTTTCCCACACACTTCATAAGATGGATGGACAGACGGATGGATGGATGGATGGATGGATGGATGGATGGATGGATGGATGGATGGATGGATGGACGGATGGATGGATGGATGGACGGATGGATGGATGGACGGATGGACAGACGGACGGATGGATGGATGGATGGACGGACAGATGGATGGTTTAAGTTTCAGCTTCAGTGTCTAAACATTTTATGTCGGATTCAACTGGTAAATTATAAAATGTTTTACCAGTTGAATCTGATGTTTTGGTTATATATTCATCCACTCAGACAATTTCAGAAGACCTATTATTTTTATGCAGATGATATTAAGTTGTACCAAAACTCAGTCTAAATAAGTTTTGTTCTTAAAAAATGACAAACTGGTTCAGAAATAACTTTCTCTCAGGTGACTGTTAGGTCATAGCCGGAGCATGGTTCCCTAGGCAACAGATTGACCTTTTCAGATAGACCAGACTTTGTGTTGGTCACTTATTTATTACTGGCTAACTGTTAATTACTAGGAGCTTATTCATCACTAGTTACCTGGTTGTTGCAGGTTACCTGATTAATACTAGTTACTTGTTCATTTCTGGTTACTTGTTTGTTTATTACAATTTATTTTTAAACTATGATTTTAATGTTCAGGGTCCTGCAAGATGTAACTGTTTTCTTTGTTTTTTTAGATTGTTTCATAAATTCTTACTAACCTATAGCAAAGTGACGTCTGAGTCTGAGACCTTTCTGGACTGGAACCCAGTGGACCTCCTACATTGTGACCGGTTCTCCACAAACCCCAGAACTCCTGTTTCATCACCTGAGCAGCAGAAACCATCAAAGATCCAAACGTTTCATTTCAGCTCCCAGTTTGTCCCCAGGCCAGAGAAGCATGTAACTAAATTACTTTGACAACAGCAGTATTGACATTTCTCAAAGCAGTGCACAATAAAGTGATTTAAAAGCGGTCCTGTAAGCATGTTTCCCTCCAACATCTGATTGGTGGAAAAAGGCAAATACAGCAGGTCATTGAGCTGTTGAAACCAAAGCGCTGATTCAGTAAAAAGAAAACCAAGTTAAAGAGAGAAAAAATAGTTTTAAGCTTGAAAAATGAGGCAGAAGCTGAAATATGTTTGTGTTTTGTGCGGTCTTCAGTGACAGCGGCGTGTTTGAGTGATCTCCATCAGGGTGAAGCTGCACCGCTCCGCTCTCTCCTGTCCTGCTCCAGCTTTAAATCATCGCCTAAATTGCCTACTTTCCCCAAAATGGAGACAAAACAGCCTTTCTGCGGAGCTATTATGATGCCAGTGATTAGTTATTTCCCATTTGGTGTGCTCTGACCCATTGCACATATTCAGCTCCTCATTGCACCACTTCATTTTACCGTCCCTCCTCTGATCGCCTAATGTGTCACTGCTCTCATGTTTGCCTCTCCAGCCATTAATCACAGCATTTTTTTCTCTGCTGCTGCAGAACAGAAGCTGGTTTCTTCCCCTGCTTGTGGTTTTTGTGTGTTTAGTTAAATCTCTGCCTCTGAATGGACAGATCAGATCTTCACTCATTCTGCAAACATCTTAAACTTCATTAGTAAGGACAAGCCGCTCTCTGCTTGGTGGGCATTTACACCGGAGCCAACGCGTGCAGCTGTGAGGTCCTGAATTATACATGATCTAATTAAACCGATTCACCGGTTGATTCGGAGAGCACAAAGGAAATTAGATTCCTAACAGGAGATGTCCTGCCACGCCTTTTCACTGGAAGATTAGCATTGTGCTGCTGCTTTGTGCTTCCTACAATAACAGTTAAAGCTCAGTGGTCGTTAGATAATGAGGAAAAAGTGCTGAATTTAAACTTCCAGTAGCGCCAGTGAAAGAATTCAGCTTCCTCACAGCATTTAGGACGAACAAAACAATTGTACATCGGTCCTAAAATGAGAATTGACACTCTCTCCTCCGTCCCCCAGCTGTTCCCACCTGCTACTGATATCATTTCCCTGCTGATGGGGTGTGAGCGGCGGCGATGAGCTGGAGTCGTGATGTGACCTTTGCCTCTGCTGAGCAGATGAAGGTCTGCTGACCCTCATCTCCCTGCGCCAGCTCTCTGAGATGGGACAGCTGATGCTCTGGTTTCTGCGCGGTAATGCGACGGCGGTCGCCATGACGTCGCTGCCAGCAGACAATAGTGAAGGAAAATAAGGCCGCTTTCTAAATTGCTGTGCCGGCTGCCGGAGCGTCCTACTTCAGTCAGCAACATTCGTCAAATTCAGATTGAATCAGCAGCGTTTTGCTCACACAGCTGATTAGGGGAAATAGGCTCCTCAGCTTCCTGAGCAGAAACTTCTGACCCTGCAGGTTATGTGACTCTTAAAGTTTATGACTCGGCGCTGCTCCTCCCACCAGAGGGAAACTCCGACACTTTGAATGTTCTGGATGTTTGCAGCCACTTCCTGTGTTGGAAAACAAGCAGAGCAGGAAGCAAACCTCTGCAAGAACTTAATCCGTGGAACTGAGACGGCTGCAGCCATTGTTCCAGCTGCAGTCGCTGCTTTGCTTTATGCCTCCAAAATAATGAGAAGCGGCTGCATAATGTAGGTTTGGAGCTGTTTGGGGCCAAGTCATTTAATATTTCACCCTGTAGGGAAACCAGCCAACACCAGACTTTAACCCACCTGACTCTCTGCAGCTTTTACCACTTTAGTTGTGTTGTATGTGTGGAATATAGAAAATCTAAATATTTTCTCTCCGATTTCCTAGAGGTACTTTTCCTTTCCACTTTGACCCCATGCATTCTCAGAATGAGGGACTGCTCATGCAGTCAACTGTCACCACATGCTTGTTAAGGAGGAGGGATTGCTGCAAAGTAAGTTGCTGGATGGACATGAACAGATGATTACAGGTAAATGTGTGACTGACTCTGAATCTGAACTGAATTCTAAAACAAAGAATTTTCAGAAATAAAAACTGCTGTGAGGCTCAGATGAAACAGCACAAATAAATCTAATTTCTTCTGACCCATATCCATAGCTGGTTGTTTCCTCTTCAGATCCGTCCTGCTGTTGACCTTCTACTGCCTGTTTGTTCCTCATGTTCAACATTTTAATACATTTTCCTGCAATAAGTGACTCTCCACTTGGCATTTCAAAGCACTTCCTCCACAGATTTTTGACTAAAACCAAAGTTACTGACTTTCTGTGGTCATGCTGACCGGTCCGGTCTGGTCCGGTCCGGTCCGGTCCGGCTGCGTCCCCGTTCAACACAGCTGATTCAAATGGCTGATTTACTTTCTGAGCGTCTCTTCAGCTCCTGCAGATAAAGACCCAACATCTGGATCATGCAGGACATGCAAAGTAATGGAAAAACTGAAAGAGGTTCATCTGATGCCCAGCAGCATTTAAATGGTCAGAATGTGAATAAACATGTAAATATGTTGGTGTCTAATATTGATTACTTTTGTCTGCAGACGCAGGTGGAGCAGACAATAACTCCTCCTGCCCTTGGATTCCATTTGTCTGTTAAAATGTCTCCAGTGGTTCCGATGGTGCCGGTCGCTCCATTAGTGAGTCGGAACCTGAGCGGGAAAATGGTTATTCTCACATTAATTGTTCGAACCACAGCTGGCTGTGCAGCAGAACTGCACCATAAAACATCTGCAGATGAAACAATGCAATTATCGGCGCCATCTGGAACAATAACGCAAGAGAACCGATATGATTAACGGCGACACAAACAGACGGGTGCGTGTTGGATCGCTGTTCGACAAGCAGACACCAGGAAGGAACCTGGAGAGCTTTCATCAGCGGCTGGCGGCAGTCTGGAGGCAGACATGAAGAGATCAACAGGCTGTTTGGATCCGATTGGCCCGATTAAATGAGTTGTCAGCATGGAGCGAATGGATGAGCTCAGTAATGGTGTCAGAGAGCTGCATGCTGGAGGCCTTACCTTTGTTAATGAGCACACAATCAATTATCAATTAGAAAGTTTTTCTCGCTCCGACTTCACTTACTATCCGACATGAATCTGCCTCCTGGCCTGAAGCGGGACTGCAGAGAGTCTGCAGGTTTAGTTTAGACTCAGACTAATGATCCAGGAGCTGAAGACCAGGAGATGGATGAGCTTCTGAAGCTGTTGACATGTTTGTGCATTCAGCTTAGTTCAGCCTGTGTTCACTCACCGGGATGAAAACAGTGGAAGCTTTTCACCGGAGCAGCAGCTCCAGGATAACTGACGACATCTGGATGTTTTCTGACCTTCAGACCGTCACGGCGGTTCTGCTCAGAAGTTCCTTTATGGAGGTCTGGGTTATAAAACTGATATTATTTCTCTGCTACTTTGTGGTTTTGGATGAGCTACTTCTGCTTTCTGTGAAGCTCTACTGATGTTTCTGTTTGTTGAGTTTCCTCTGGTTTTGCTTCATGATCTGCATTTATCTAATGTTTCTTATGCTGTTTGGTTTGTTGCCGTTTGTCTCAGGATTTGTTGCAAAGCATCAGAGGCTGTAGCAGAAAACTCAGCACAAGCGTTAAAAATAACTACAGAAATGAACAGAATTGTAAAAAATGACTGAAAAAGGCTGAAGATAAGTCCAACCATTAATGTGACTGAAAGAGGTAAATATCAGTAAATATGCAGGAGTTAGTAAGGCAGGTAAATTTCCTTCACTAGTGTTTTTGCATATATATAACAAAAAACGGCTCAAACTATTAGAGTAGAAAATAGTTCAATATTTTGTCCCTCAGTTCAGAAAGTGAAACTCATGTAGATTAGGGAAAATATGTCAACCATTAATTTCCTGAAATGTTGCTGATTAGATCTAACAAAATGTTAATTACTCTTGAACTAGAATATTACATGAGCTCATTCAAAAGGATATTTATGTTTATCTCTATACACTGAAGACTTTGTTGAGGCTCCTTTAGAATAAATTACTGCATTAATATGAGAGCTGAAATCATCAATAGTTTATTATCTCTAAAACCTGCAGGACTGAGGAATCATCAAATCTGACGTGTCAGTTTCTGTTTCCATTTGGTGGAGAAGGAAGTTGCGCTCAGTGTTTTCTGAGGTTTTTCTGTCATTCAGTGGTGCTTGTTGCAGCGCCCCCACAGGCGAGGAGGGGAAGAGGTTTTAAAGGTTTTGGTTGGTTTGACTCAGAGCAGAGAGAAACAGAACCACAGCAGCTGGAAAGGGAACAAATGTTGCAGCTTTGCAACAACTTAAGCATCAAACTCAGGAGGAAATACGAAAACTTGAACTAAAACTCCAGATTAATTATCGTGTCTCTCTGACTGAAGTCTGGCTGCAGGTTAGAAGTTCATGCTCAGACCTTCAGCTCCAGGATTTGATTCTGGATATGAAAATGCGTCTTTTCTCCAGCAGAGGAATGCTGCAGACAGCAAAGCTCTGCTGTCATTTCAGCGGGTAATTTAGAAGCGGAGCGGGGTTATAGCTGCTGGTAGGCCTGATATCACTGATGCACACATTCTGTAGATGAGTCTGACATTTAAACCAGACATGCCTTTCACTGAAGCCGACAGCTGTGGTAAATAATCAGATTCATTTGTAGGCTGAGGGGAATCTGCCAGCTTTGACGGCTTTATTTCTTCAAAATGTTGCTTCCAATAGAAAGTTGGCGTCCTCACTTTGTTTGATCTGCAAAGTGTCTTAAAGCTGTTTTGTTTTACCTGGTATGTTCAGAACAGATGACAATATTTAGCATGTTTAATATAATAAACCAGACAAACTTCATTTGTTAAATCAGAAACTTTCATTCTTCTATTTTAGCGTTAAACACATTGATTCTGATCTTTATTTATTCATAGGAAGAAATCAAAAACAATAACATATTTTGTGTTGACTTTTTTAGATCTGCTAAAAGAAACTGTTTACATGTTTTTGTCAAGTAAGAGCTGAAGAATATATGAGTCCTTTCACACACAAACCCACAGAATGAGAAGAAGGCATAAAAAGCTCTGAATGTTCGAGCTGCATCTATTATTAAACCTGAGGAACGTCTGCATGTCTAACAGGAAGCAACCTGAGCTGCACACATCAGAAATAACCTTATTTCATCTGCTGACATGAAGTGTTGCAGGTTCTGAAAGAGTGAGCCTTTCCAAACATTATCTAAGCTTTGCCTGACAAATGCATCAGCTGGTTCTCTGACACTTTGACTAAATAAACCAGAGTTTGTCGGCTTTGGATGAAACTTGTGCGAGTTGCTTTGGAATCTGTCGGATTATTGGTGAAAGCACACAGTGGGAGTTTAGAACATTTCCATCTGTTCAGCCCTAAACAACCCGGTTAGCATGTGTTGCATGTATCAGGAACACGTGCCGCTTGCATCATGTTGGTCTGCAGAAGGCTCTGAGGGAATATGATTTATTAAATCAGGCGCTGACCAAACCCTCGCCTGCTGTTCAGAGACCTTCAACTTCAGCTTCACTCAGGGCTGAAACTGCCTTTCCTTAGAAAACCTGTTTTATTATCATATAAACTGTGGCTGGAATGTTTTGTGGTTTTTGTCTCATTTTCAGGTGAATTTCATGTATATCTAGATTCAATACACAAGAGGCAAAAAACCGACTTGATTCATCCAAGGCTCCACCTCAATTCATTCTGATTCAACGTTTTATTTCACTAAATATTCTATTTGATTTGACACAATGCAGAAAAGTGGGGGAAAAAAAGAAAATCAAGATTTATTGAATTACTGAAAAAGCTGTAAGTTTCGTATTTTAATTACAAGGGAATCAGTTATAAGCTTATGAACTTTAAAGTCTGAGCAGAATGAAGGGAAATAAAACTCGACACCAGAGTTCTGGGTTGATTTTTCCTGCTGCGTTTCATCAGGAGTCTCTGGCTGCTGTGTGGAAACTCTTCAGTGATTCCAGCAGACTTGTTGATTAAGCACTCATGTCAACACTTTGTTGAATAAATGTTTTAATTTCTCCTTGTCGTTATTGACATGGCGACGTTCCGCTGAGAGCAGCTTCACCTGCTGAGCTGCAGGTTGATTTACTTCCTGGATTAGGAGCAACGTTTTTAATCTAATCGCCGCAGTGAGCTGGTTTTAAATCATATGCATGAATAATGAGCCCAAATGATCAAGAACAATCAACAACGCCGCGATTAAATGAGACGCTAAAAAGAGTTGCAAAGTTTTTCATCCTTATGATGTGACTGGACAGATGGATCATAATCAAACTTAAAGAATAAAAAATAATAAACCTTCAGAGGCTTGAATTTAGTTTGATGTCTGCAGTTGAAACCAGAAGTTTACATACACCTGTTTCTCTCTGTCTGAAGTCAAATCAGACCAAAAGTCTGTTTCTGTAGGTCAGTTAAAAACACTACAGTTATTTCTATTGGCTAAATCCCACAATAAACAGAGTCAGATTTATTTATTAATAATGTCTTCAGAATCAGAAGTTTGCATTCAGATTGATTACTATTTCTTTAAACAATTAGGGAAAGCCCAGATAATTATGTTATAATTATAATAGATGGGAGGAAAAGAGACAAATCATTTCAGTGTCATTTAGAGCAAACTCACATCTTCAAACTGCATCCAGTTGCTTCATCATAAAATCAGTTATTTAATAATTCCTCAAAGTTCATAAGATTATTTCTCCTTATTCCAAAAGTCTGACGTTTTCTACAGAAGAAAAACGTCACAGTGAAACTATTTGTTGGTGTAAAACAAGACTTGTTGTGTCTTTTTAAGGCTCCAGTAGGTTTTATGTCTCTGGATGAATTTCATCAGGACTCATCATAAAAGCAAAGTTTTATGATTCAGAGGCTGAAAATAAAAGAGGCAAATATTAGAGGTTTGTCTCAGACGGGTTAGTGGAGAACATTGTTAAAGTTTGGATTATTTATCTGAAATTCTAACAATTAAACCTTTAAAAAAAGTAACGGCTTCCTGTTTCCCTGCCAACAATAAACTGAATTTTAAAAAACAAGCAGATCTAGTTCTAACTTTCCTGACTTTCACAGTCGTTTCTTTCTGTCCATCAGCAGCGACAGCCTGGCAGAGAGCGCAGTGTGAACCGCTGCAGAGGGCAGTGATTTATTTTCCTCTCAAGGCAGATTATTATGCAGCGTACTTGAATCATGACGTTGGAAATGTTGCAGGACGAAGTGAGAATAAAGGGAGGTTACTATGACGATTACAGGGAGGATGGATGGAAAGTCCAATGATAATACTCCACCTAATCAAAAAGAAGAAGTCCCATGGAGTCTGTTGGAAGCAGAGGAAGGTTTTACTTCACTTTGCTTCATAAAGAACTGCTCTGCTCCTCGTTTCTCTTTACAAATGAAGCTAAAAGAGATTTTTCAAAGCAGCATCTTCCAGTCAGACGACATTATCCGTGTACTGAGCCTTCGGTCCCTGAACTTCCTCATGAGGACACGGCTGACCTGGTAATGCTGCCGAAGGCCCTGCCGCTCACCTCCCAGGCTGCTTCAGGAGGAGTTTGGTGGAAAGCCAAGTTAGCACATATTTCCAGACTTCATAAAGGAGCTGTGCAGAGCGCCGCGAGGGACAAAAGGGCAGGAGAAGATCTGTGGATGGGAGAGCTGAGCGGAAAGTTTGTGAATGTTTCCCTGTGTGTCTGTTTGATGGAAGAACCCGGCGGCTGTGCAGACTTTATGCAGACAGCTTGTTAAGGTTAACATTTGTAGTCTGATGCATGGACGTCTGACAGAGCAGCTCAATGTGAGAGTCAGTAATTTGGGAGAAAAATGATCAGAATGAAAGCCAACGCTTCCCTCAGTGTAACAGCTGACCTTTATGTTTCTGACTAAATTCTCTATTAATATAAATAAATGATACTATAAAACAAAGATAATAAACTACTACAATGAAACATTACAAAAAAGAGCAATTATTTAATTTATCACAGAGAAAATTGGTACATTTGGGCCTGTAGGAATATTTTCTGTTTTCCTCCCAGACTGAGAACTTAGTTCATTAATTCTGATTAATTATCTGTATGAACTTTAATGTCTTATAAAATGTGATGCAATTAATCACTTTTTTTGTACGTACAAAAGCTCAGAGCGGAACCTTACTCGTGTTTCTGGTACGCCCTTAAATATGACGCACATCAACAAACAACAAATCTGCTTCTCTGGTTAATTTATGATCCTAAAACTGATCTGACTGGATGTAGGAGTTCCTGTACATTTCTATACTAACACTGGAGTAGAATAGAAATGTACACCAATTTAATAGTAGAATAACCAGAATAACAGATTTGTTTGATTGTGTTGTTGAATGTTTATTTGTTCAATATTAGAGCAGAAAAAAGTTTTTGAATTGAAAATGTTCCTTATTTTCTCAGCATTTGGTTTTCAAATAAAATTAAACTTTAATTAATTACAGACCCTGAAATTAACCTAATTAAACATTTTAATCATGTCCACCACTAATATTAACCAATCACTGAGGCTCAGCTTTAAAACTTTAAGCTACACATTCTGGCTAAAATAAAAAATCACTTCCTGGATTTAGGTAAACGAACAGATACCAGTCTCTTACTGGATAATTTACATATTTTTCAATGATCAATCATCAACTCTGGAGCAACATGATCAGATTAACTTGGCCTCTTCCAGAGAGATTGGCGCTTCAGGATGATATGATGCTCTGTGGGCCTGCGGAGGCAGCATTATGATGTGGGGTTGCTGCAGCCCAGTGGTCCTACCAGTAAGACCAGTAAGACAGCAGGACGACGCTTTAATGCACCACCAGCAGGTCGTGTTTCCATCAAGCAAATTTATTTTCGTAATTTCAGTTGGTGTCATTTTATGGTCAATAGAAATACAGCTGGTGATTGAACAGCAAAGTTTTGTGATTTGTCTTTTTTATTTTAAATCTTTCCTTGTTTTATTTAAACACATTTTCCACATCAGTAAAAATCATTTCAGTCTGACATCGTCGTCTTCTGAACTTTCCATATCTAATTTCCATCCATTCTGCCAAACAGTTGGCAGCGTTATCATCTCTGTTTGCACCTCTGTAATGATTCTGCTTAAAGTCCTGACAGAATCCAGTTTATTGAAATGCAGAAGGGAAGTTATAAATACTCACTTGATTCTTAGCAGCTTCCTGTTGTGAAAAGACGGAGAAGCACATCAAGCGCTGATTGCCTGACCTCGTTTACGGATGAAAAATGCTCCTATTTGTTGATCATCTTAATAAGGCCCACTGTTTTGCTGTGGTGAATGTGATCAAGGTGTAATTTCCATTAGGCCGGCTGCCCCCTGCGGCTTGAAAGCTCTTTCTGGTCTGCTTTATTAGCGCCGCAGAGGCGAATGAATCATTAGCCGGACTGGTAGAGTCAGGGTTTCTCTTTGCTGTCTGGGGTTTCAGTGAAGGAGAAGTCAGTGGAAGGGTTGGAGGATAGACTCATTTTCTTCAAAAAACCTATTATGATTTTCTTCACCTTGAAAAAATAAAACCTCAGCAGTTAAAGGGCCAATTATGATGATTTGTGCCACCCAATATTGTGAAATGATGGTGAAAATCTCCACAGGGGTTAGACAGAATTTTAGATCAATACCAGTGAATTAGGGATAACTTCTCAGAAAGCTGACATTTCTGGGTTTTTAAAAGCTCTTATTCTCTGGCTGCTGCTCTGTTTTCAAGCAATAATTTGGATCTTAAGGATCTTAAGGATCCCCATTAGCTGCACTTTCTTCATTATCTGCAGCTAAAACAAGAGCCGCCGCTCTGGTAGTGGTGCTAATGGGCGTTTTGGCTGCGAGGGCTCCTTCACTGGAAAACCAAACCTATCCCAAAGTAAGAACTTAATGCGTTTTGAGGAATAAACATTTTTACTTGAGGCATCTTTTTTCATCCGATAAAAAAAGATGCAATAAATTTTCTTCCCTCATTTTTAGATTTTTGTCTAAAACTTTACAAAAGTATATTCAGGTTTGGAGTTCTCATGTTGTTCACAAGAGGCAGCAAAGCAAAAAGAAAATGTTTCATAAGACTTCCAACAAATTATTGGCTTTTAATTGTTGCTGAAATGCAGCCAATCAGTTCAAAACTGTAGCAGGTGAGTTCTGTGTTCTGGTGCTGAAACGTCTGTTACTTTAAAATCTGAGCATGTGGACAAATAAAACACTTTTTTTACTTCAAATTTATGGAACAAAACATGCAGCCGGTGCTTTCAGGGACTTTCCACATGATGAGTGGCCTCCTGATGCATTCAGGTTCCTCAGAGCAGCCATGATGCTTCTGTTACTCCTGACCGTAACCAGCAAACCCTCCATGTTGGATCAGAAGCAGTTCCACACAGCGACATCTCCGGACTCGTCATGGAGCATCCAACCACATCCAACCACATTGAGCCGCATCCAACCACATCCAACCACATCCAGCCACATCCAACCACATCCAACCACATCCTGCCACATCCAGCCGCATCCAACCACATCCTGCCACATCCAGCCACATCCAGCCGCATCCTGCCACATCCAGCCACATCCTGCCACATCCAGCCACATCCTGCCACATCCAGCCACATCCAACCACATTGAGCCGCATCCAACCACATCCAACCACATCCAGCCACATCCAGCCGCATCCTGCCACATCCAGCCACATCCTGCCACATCCAGCCACATCCAACCACATTGAGCCGCATCCAACCACATCCAA
>CAEFZY010009323.1:0-52072 GCA_903066815.1 Brachyrhaphis roseni | reverse complement strand
TAGACATTTATAAAACCGAACTAAACCAACAACAGTATTACTTACATTCAATGGACGCACACAATAGAACGAAGTAATACACAAAGTCTGCCTTGAGAGCCGCACCACTCAATACTCTGATCCATGAACGAGATGTAGCAAATATGAACGGGAAGCCACCCAGTGGCTGAAATAAATTACTACATTTTAAACACCTTAATAAAGTGTTTTAAAGTGTCTTTCTAAGACACTTTAAAACACTTATGTTCTTTAAACATAAGTTAAAAGAACTTATGTTTTATAAACAATTATTAATTTAGTGTTTAGAGATAAGCGTTTTTTCCTGGTAACGAACTGCCACGAAGTATAAATCACATTTTTACTTTTGTGTTGAATGTCTGTTCTATAATATATTCACCACCCATTACAAAAATAAAATCCCTTTTCTGAAAAATTTACTAACTGCACAATTCTTGATAAGTAGTGTACAATAAGTACTATTTCAAAAGAGCAGAAGAAATGTTATGTTTTTTGAACAATAACAGTATTTGTTGCTAATCTGTTGCTAAGAGATTAGATCGTTTTCTGGTAACCAAGTGCCACGAAGTAAACACCTGACTTTTACTTTTGCAAAAGTAAAAATCAGAAGGCAGTGCATTAACATTAGCGCAAACATTTTCTTAGCCTTTTCCCTAAAGAAAGCTTTTTAGCTATTTTTTTTTATTATTTATTATCCATATTTATCACACTGAATGAAGGAAGTCAAAGTAAGACAACATGCTAGTTATACCCCACATGCCACTGCCAGCATTTAGGCTATTATTAGCATTTTGGCTAATTTTAGCTTATACACTAATTTTAACATACTGAATGGCATAAGTCCATGATTTTTCAACATGCTTGTGACGCTCCACATACTACTGAGTACATTGTAGCTTACTTTAGCATCGATGCTAATTTTTAGCATCAGTAAGCTGGGTTCCAACAGACGGGCACACTTTGGCAGGCCCCGTTTAAATTTCTTCAGAATGATTTTTCTTTACTATATCCAAACAACCTTTTTACTCACTGACATCATATCAGATTAAACTTTTCCTGCTTTAAATTAGGATTACCAAACATATTCTGTTTGATAAATAAAAGTCTTTACAAATATCTGGTTTTGACCATCGTAAAAGAATGTATCAAGCCAGCCAAGCTCAAAAAGACTTTCAAATGATGTGCACAAAGCAAAGGAGAGGATTAAGAAGAGAGATGAGTGCTGTTTTCTGTCTTTTTATAGTTGTCTGCCACCTGGTGCTCATACTGTGAAACTGCATATCCTGACTCCTTTATGTCTGTTTTCATCCCCACAGGATGTGATCCAAGCAATCAAGGAGACGGCGTTTGTCACATCTGATTATCCTGTTATTTTATCCTTTGAAAATCATTGCAGGTACATTTTCCATTATTGTTTTTAACATATCTACTGTAATAACATGTCAGTTTATTCACTGTATTTTATTTTTGTTTGTTTCCAGTAAACTACAGCAGTATAAGATGGCCAAGTACTGTGAGGAGCTCTTTGGCGACTTCCTTCTCAGGCAGCCTCTGGAGAACTACCCAGTAATGTTTTCCTCTTTCTCTCACTGAAATTTCTTCCTACTATATAAAACAAGCAGTCATAGAATTGGGATTGTGTCATGTCTCTCTCTGCCTGTCTTCAGATGGATTCTGGGCATCCTTTACCTTCACCAAATGACCTGAAGAGAAAAATCCTAATAAAGAATAAGCGATTAAAACCTGAAGTGGAGCAAAGTATGTATAAAGTACAGATGCTTAAATTCATCCTCAAGTTCTTTTAAGCTTGGAAACTATAAACATTGTGAATATGTGACACAGGGCAACTTGAAGCTCTAAAGAAGCATATGGAGGCCGGTGAGACCAACACTCCTGCTATCATTATGGGAGAAGAGAATGAGGACGATGCAGAGAACGGTCAGCTGAATACAACTTTAACTGTTTTTGTGTAAACTGATCAATTGGACAGGCCTAGTCAATATATTAGATATAACTGATTATCTTGGCCATAAATGTTATATTCAGCTTATAATTATGTAGTTGAGTGGTTGTTTCAGTCACATAATGATACAACTGCAATAATTATTTTGTGCAACGTACCAATACCACATGCAGCAAGTCTGCCCCATAGCATCATGCTTCCCCTTCCATGCTTGTTATAGTATTCTAAGGTTTATAGCCTCACCGTTGCTCTTAAAAAATATTTGTCTTGTCTGAGTATAAAATGCTTCTCCAAAATGTATTTAAGTCAGTTTAGCGTTTATGTTTTATTTTTTTACATTTTTGTTTTTTATGAGTTATACAACAAGTAATAGCACTGAAACTGAATTAATACATTTATAGCCATGTTAATTGTATGTTCCCTTCTGACCAGCACTGTTCTCCAAGAAAAATGTCTGATTCTGTGTAAAAGAAAAACTCCATATAGCTAATTTGTTTATTAAAAGAAAATGGGCTGACATACATTTGAGTAACTATAAGTTTTTTTAACACTATGTATCTTGGTATAGGGGAAAAAGAAGCTGAAGATAAAGATTTGAATTCAGAGGCTCCCAGCATTTTGTCAGAAGTCACCAGTGACAAAGAGACGAACAGTGTTTCCCAGAGTAACGTCATCAGCTCTGGAAAAGAGGAAGAGCGCAGCAACAGCATCAAAAAGGTCAGTTTGTAGTTTGAGGATCAGACTTGGGCAAAAAGCTGTTTGTAGTTTTCACTTTTCAGAGAATGCAATTATAGACTTTCAGATCATTTTGTATACAGTGAGACCAAAATTAAATCTTACAAGGAGACGGCGTTTCTTACAAAGAAAAAACAAGCAAAAACAATTAGCAAAAACATTTATGATGTTACTCTTCTTAGGATTTTTAATATACCTGCAACTATTGTACAACATGCTTGGCAACTGAATTACTTTGTGTATACAATTCAAGAACAAATCACTTAATTTCTGATTCATGTTTGTCAAAATGGAAAGAACAAATTATACACAGATTATACATCTTTACGCTGTTTTTTCCAGTTTAATTTCCCAAATTCTTATTTTGAAAGCAGGAGTCCACATTTCAGTGCAGAATAGTAGCCAGTAGTGGGAAGGAAATCACATTTATGTAAAATTATTCATGAGGTACAAAAGAAATATCCATTGACTGCATCTTGAAAATGTCATTAAAACGCATCATGCCTCTGCCGCTGATATCCTCAGTTTTAGTTCAGGTAAACATTACATGAAGTTGCAGCAAATGATGTTGATAAATATTTTTAATGAAGTCAGATTAACCATATTTGTAAAAATCACAGGGCTCCTCATGATTGGACCTTTTTTTCCCCCAGGTACCTGATGATGAGGTCACAGAGATTTCTGAAGCAACAGATGCCACAGATATCTCTGAGGCATCTGATCAAGACAACAAGAAGGCAAGAACCCACCGATGTTTCTCCTTACTTTATAGAGATCTTTGGAAGATATTTATGTACACCATAAGTAATTTGTAACTATTGCTCTGTTGTGTGCAGGGCGGAGACGTGGCAGAGGACTCTGAGGAGGCTCTAATAGCGCAATATAAATATGAGTCAGCCACCACAAATATCCACCCGTATCTCTCAGCCATGGTCAACTATGCACAGCCGGTGAAGTTCCAGGGTTTTGATGTTGCAGAAGGTGAGGATCATTACAGTTTTTCCCTCTTCTACAGGTTAGTTTTCTGTTTTCTGTACACTGATGTGGAGAGCAGAAAAACAGCCTCAAAGTCCACGGCAAAGAGCCTGATTT
Organism: Brachyrhaphis roseni; assembly: GCA_903066815.1. Lineage (NCBI taxonomy): Eukaryota > Metazoa > Chordata > Actinopteri > Cyprinodontiformes > Poeciliidae > Brachyrhaphis > Brachyrhaphis roseni. The sequence continues at coordinate 48,264 of CAEFZY010009323.1, read as the reverse complement.
TACTATTTCTGGTCCTATTTTGTGTGTTTCAGAGAGGAATATCCACCACAACATGTCATCCTTTAATGAGTCAGTGGGCCTGGGCTATCTGAAGACCAACGCCATCGAGTTCGTCAAGTATCCTTTGAGCCACTGAGATTACTGCTCCTTTAGATTTGAAAAACTTAATGGACACACCTTATGATATCATGATCAGCACTACTAAGAACACCTTCATTCTTTAAACTAAATAGAGATCTCATAAATCACTGGTTCCTGATGCGCTACAGCTGCATATTTTTCTGTTTTCTGTTCAAAAGAACATGCAGTGTTTCAAGCTTTATATCTTGCTAAGTTATGTTGGTTTGTTCGACCATCTCGTGCATTTTTCATCGCTGTTACAGACATGCACGCATTTTTAATCACACCCCCACACACACCTACATGTGCAGAAACACACATGCTCTCCTTCTTTTTTTAAATCCCTTTTGAAATTTTCCTGAGCATCAGTGCAGCTACAACAAGCGTCAGATGAGCCGTATCTACCCCAAAGGAGGCAGGGTGGACTCCAGTAATTACATGCCTCAGATCTTCTGGAACGCAGGCTGCCAGATGGTTTCCCTCAACTTCCAGACCCCAGGTACCACAGCATGCAACATGGGACTTCTGACCTCTCCCTCTCTTACACACACGTGTGTATTTGATGTGTTCCCGAAATATAAAAAGGCACCTCTGATGTTACGGTATCTTATGCACATAATGTGGTTGAAGGAGGATACTCTAATCAGCTGCTAAAGACGATAGAAAGGAATAAGGGTGATATGCACTCAGTTTCAATTAAAATCTGTTTGATAATACTTTTTGTTCAGACTTCACATGTAAACTAATGTCTTGTGCTGCATGTTATTTATTATATGTACTGTCAATATTATCACTTTCACATAAATCACATTACTTGATTTTCAGTGCCTTGGCTTTTCAGTTTGCTGCATTACAACCACAAACTTAGACAATATAGTAAATAACTGTGAAATGGAAGAAAAATGGCAAGATTTCTGATCCTTATTTATGAAAAAAAGTTAAAAGGTGCAGCATATGTATATAAGCCCACTATACTTTGATACCTCTGAATAAAATTTTGTGCAGCTAATATTACTCTGTTTTTTATGAAAGAGTGGAAAAAAGTAAATTGTCTGAAGAAAACCTTAAGAAGTTCTGTTTCACTCCTGGTGGTGGCAGTGTCATGCTGTGGGGATGCTTTTCTATACAAGCAACAGAGGACCTGGTCAGTTAATAAACAGAACTAACACATGGAAAAAGTGGCATTTAGATGATGCACAAAACTTAAAACGGGGGTGAAAATTAATTTTCCAGTAGGTCCTCGAATGTATGTCTCTCTATGTGCAAAGCTTCACTGTAATTGCAGTAGAATGTGTTCCTTCAACATAGTCACTCAGGGAAGGGAGGGTGAATACAAATAGATGCTGTAGAGTCCATGGTTAAAAATTAAAACCCAAATATAATTTTACTTCCACTTTAAAATTACATGTTAGTTTGTTTCAGTCTACTGCAAAAAAATCCTGCTGAAATTCTTGATTTCAGCAGGAAAGAAAACTTTCCTCTTGAACATGAGGAAAGTTCAAGAGGAGCATTTGACTTTGCATCATACTGTCAAGTTTTTCATTTTCTTGTTACATGAATCAATATGCAGTACTTACTTTCAGGTTTACATTCCTAGCTAGGAAGAACTACAGGGCAAGCAGCGTTTTGTTTGAGTCTGTTGTACAAATATCAACACAACCAACCTGCTGACACTTTATACATTAGCCTTGTCTCCACAGTTGCTCCTGTTTGTTTTTCAGCTTTTGAATGTGCAAGTCTCTTATGAAACTAACATTTTTAAATTGTGCACAAACACATATATATTGTGAGTTATTCTTATTGAACAACAGCTGCTGCTCTGTATCTGGAAGCAAAAGCGGCTTGACCATATGGTCTGCTGTATGCAGGGCATGTGCAAGAGCTGGAGGCCTTTTACACAAGAGGTGGAGCTCTTGGAAGTAGATTATTTAAGAGCAAAGATGTTGAAGAAATAAATCTCTCTCTGCTTTTCAGACAAAAACCTAAAACATTTGCCGGTACTCTAATTTATTGTTTGCATGTTGGGTTTTTACCTTCAGAATTTAGATTTGTTGTGGTTCTAATGTAAGAGCTTGCTATTAAAATCTATTCTTTCTCCCCTTTGTTCTTTCAGATCTGGCCATGCAGCTGAACCAAGGAAAGTTTGAGTACAACGGCTGTTGTGGGTGAGAGCAGACCCCCCTCCTACACCTCCCTCTCTCTAAGGCTCATCAATTACAACTTGTCACATCTCATTACTTATTGCCAGTAGCTACTACTTGCCCCTGAGAGCCAATAAGTGCTTTGGAAAAGGACGCTCCCTTTCACTTGTCTCTGAATTCATTTACATCTTCCTCCTCCCATTGCTGTCTCCATTCCTCGGCTAATACTGTCCCTGAGGGCAGGGATTGTACTGCTAATACTAGGAATGTCATCTGTGAAGAGAGCAGGACATTTGCAGACAACTATCATCATTAATATTTTCTAATGTGGAGTGTCTGTTTTTTTCTCTCTGATATTGGTAGAAATGTGTGATTTTGAAAATATTAGTATTCAGTGAGTTTACCCATAGGTGATTTTGTTGTTCCTGTGCTCAGGTACCTGCTGAAGCCAGACTTTATGCGTCGGTCAGACAGGACGTTTGACCCGTTCTCTGAGACGCCGGTGGATGGCGTCATTGCAGCAACCTGCAGCGTCCAGGTTAGCCCATCAGAATACTGGCGGCTGTTATTACAACAGGAACAGCAGCATGTTTATTATTTTTATCCTCACTAACATTTCTTTGTAAAAAAAAACAAATCTGCATTAAGTTTTGTTTTCCTGCTAAATTTCAGGTGTTCTCAGGACAGTTTCTGTCTGACAAAAAAATTGGCACATATGTTGAAGTTGATATGTACGGCTTGCCTACGGATACAATTCGGAAAGAGTTCCGCACACGAATGGTGATGAACAATGGACTGAATCCAGCCTACAACGAAGAGCCCTTTGTTTTCAGAAAGGTATGAAGCAAGACATGAGAGGGAAGCAATAATATATACTGTCATTCTAGAATTAGTCTGGATTGTTCTTGCAAAGACTTGCAAAAATATTAACTTTTTATGTCCATTTTTAAAATAAAAATCAAAAAGTTTACTATCAATTTACTCCTGATCCACTATATTAGATCAGCCCACTAAATCCATAAATTCAGCTTTTGCAAACCCTTCAACTCCCACTAGTACATAAAATCCAGCACCTTAAGCATGCAAACTTGTCGAGTTGTGATCATTTCTCGCAGCTAAATATATCACAACCATCTATTAGTGGTATTATTACAAATTGAACGGAGGGGAAGAATGAAGAAAGGATTGGTTTACATATGAATACAACATTTACGCAATGAGAGAGGGCATAAATACAAATAGTTCATATCCAGACCTTGAGAATCCTCCGATTCACAGGGCAATCTTCAATTAATTTTTAGGGGATTTTGTGATAAACCAACACAAAATGGTTCATAATTTTGTAGTAGAAGGAATCAGCGCAGGGGTGTTCAGTTTTTTTTGCAAATAAACTTCCTAAAAACTCGAGCTGATCCTGATCTGGTTCTCCTCCTGTTGGACGGTAAACCAACCCCATTAGCAAGCCTTTCGCAGGCTTCAGTAGTCTTTATTTCTATTATCCTGAAACAACGCTGGGCAATGTGGGGCAAAATGTGAGGCGTACGTTGGTTTGTGTCTGAGCAAAGATGAAGATGGAAATAAGGATAAAGTAAATGACGTAGAAACATGGAAAGAAAAAAATAATTACAGATAAAGAAGAGAAACAAGAAACTCAAAGACAGAAAGCCATGGAGTAACGTGTAGATAATAGTGCTGCTCTCAGCAGAATAGGAAGTCTCTCAGCCATGACTGTGACTCCAGCTTTCTAACACACACCATCCATCAAACCCTGCCGCAGTGCTGCTTTACTCTCTCCTTCTCACACACACACCCACACACCCCTACACACTGCTATCAAAGCAGGGCCATCATACCCGGAGCTCTCGTTTCACGTCCACGCTTACAAATGTCTGTAGATGCTGCTGTACATTCAGTGCTTACATACTGCTGTCAAGATGACTGAGCAAACATTTCACATTAGCAGTACTTGTACTGTGTCAATGGAAATTCAAGCATACACACACGGTGCCTCCCACCCTTGATCTCCAGCTTCATCTACTTTGTATCCCTTTATCCTGCTTTTATGAGCAGTTACCTCCCAACACAGAACAGGTTAACACATTTATTCCCTAGTTTTTTTTCTAAAGACACACTGATCACAACACATGGCCTCATCGGTAGAGCACTGCTCTCCATCTCTTCTTGTAATGTCCCCTGTTCCATCCTTGACTCACTACTGTAAATTAAGTTTGGCTGCTTGATTTTATTCACTATTTGCTCTCTGTGTTTCCCACACCATTATTTAAATAAACATTTTCCTCCCTCCCAACCTTTCTCCTAACATCCCAACCTCTAGGTAATCTTACCAGATCTGGCGGTGCTGCGCATCGCAGTGTACGACGACAACAACAAGCTGATCGGCCAACGCATCCTGCCTCTGGACGGCCTGCAGGCTGGCTACCGTCACATCTCCCTGAGGAATGAAGGCAACAACCCTCTGTCTTTGCCGACCGTCTTCTGCCAAATCATCCTCAAGACCTACGTGCCCGACGGCTTCGGAGGTGAGGGCAACAGGATTACACACACATTCACAGAGCATTTATTCACTTGAAGTGTTTTATTTTTGAACAGAGAACTACAGGTGGCTCCCATTCTGACTTGCAATATTTAACTCCCCTCAGATTATTCATAGCTGATAATAAAAAGCCGTCTGTAGCCTACAGGGAGAGCAGGGGAGAAATGGAAAGTTTAGCAAGTCTCTTCTCATCCTGTGCCCCAGGCGGGTTGGCTTTAACATTTGTAGTAATGGCACGGCACAAATGATGACGACAGTAAATCTGCAGACTGCTTCATACGGGCACAAGCATACAAATGAGTTGGACAATTGGAGTTGCCATTAAATAAAGCCAAGAGGCTTTGAGTGTGGAGCCATTACTGAGACTATTAGCTTCTCTCCCTGTCTAGTACAGCACTGCTCAAAATTTAATCCTCTTCGCTTGATATTATTGTTCCCCCCCCCGTTTATTCACTTGTTTTATCTTAAGGATAGTGAACTTTCACAATTGCATTTTTTCAATATTTTTGCATGCAGCTATCGTGGATGCTTTATCAGATCCAAAGAAGTTTTTGACCATAGCGGAGAAGAGAGCCGACCAGATGAAGGCCCTGGGGATCGACACGGTACACATAACAAATGGAAATAGTAACTGCCTTTTCACAGTAAAAACACCTTCCTATTTTAACTTTATCCTTCGCCTAACAGAATGACATAGCAGATGTTCCCAATGGAAGCTCAAAGAATGACAAGAAGGGGAAGGGAAAAGGAGACACGGGGAAAGCCAGTGTGACACAACAAGCCAGCTCAGATATGGCCCAGACCTCCAATTCTATCCAAAACAACACAAACGAGAACAAGAAGGGTAAACACTGAATTCTTAGACTTTTTAAAGATATAACCCCTTGTTTTTATTCTAAACGCTGAGTTTTTTTGCTGCTGTTTTAGATGCTGCACTTGTGCCTAATGTGAGCATTGATGACTTAAAGCAAATGAAGGTTTGTATTGTTTTAGTCAACATCTGCTTCACTTTTGAAAGATTTGTGATTAATGTGGATTTCAGGATTTAAGATTATTTAAAAAAATGCCTAATTAAAGTAAAAATACCTTGCAAAATGATTTTTGCCCCTTAACCTTTTCCATATTTTTCCACATTACCTCAAACCTCAAAGTGTTTTGTTAGACTATTGATTTACGACCCAATCCCACCTTAAGCTTCTCCATAAATTCTCTGCTGTGTCTTCTGTGTTGCTGTTTGTTCTTAATAAACCTCAGATGCCTTCACAGAACCATCTGCATTAGTTGCATCGGATTTTATGAAGGAGTGTTAGAATAAAAGGGGCTAAATACATATTTATGTCTCACATTTTAGATTTTTTAGTACAACAAAAAATTTGAGAACCAGTTATGCCCTACTTTGTGTTAGTTTATTGCTTAAGAAGCATTTGTGCTTTGGGTTAATGAGGGATTTTTTCCACAGCTGAACTAACCTGAACATTTGGTCTACCTAGATTGAGTTTCCATTGTTTGGTATGAAACCCAGGTTATTATGTAGGAGTACAGACTCTGATTTAAAAAATTGGAATAAAATCATAATTTTATCTCAGTGTTTTATAGCTCAAACACCATCTACTATCTATAGACATCTTTTGACAATTTTATGGCGGTTAAACACTAAAATGGGAATAAAATCACTTAACTCAAATTAAGTCTGTGATAAACTCATTAATAATTAAAGCCTACTAGATTTGTCTCGTCATAAAAATACCTAAAGAAGCTGCTGCAGCTCTTCTGCTTCAATTCAACTTAAAATCATTGAAGGCCAAACTTGGGAGGTTGTGATGGCCTAAATTTGTATCTTAAATGACGAAAAGTATTCAAGCTTTTCCAGTTAAACGTATAAGTGTTAGTCTCTAAAAGTGACAATACATTTTTAAAAAGTGTTGCGTGGAAAAACAGCTGCAATATCCCACCAAAAATGCACTGAAATTTGAGGTTGTAATGTGGGAAAGATTAAGCGGTAGGAACATTTTTGTAAGGCTTTGTACATAGTATTACGCTGCTCTGTTCAGTGTCAGCACTGATTATGGCCAGACGACCTTACATCTGTGTTTCTCTCTGCAGAGCTACCTAAAGCTGATAAAAAAGCAGCAGAAGGAGCTCAACGCTTTAAAGAAGAAACACTCAAAGGTAGGTGGGAGTTTGTTGGTAATGCAAAGTGGCTTCTGCTTATTCCTGATGGCGATTGAAGCTCAGAAAATCAGAAGCAGAACAAGGGAAATGCTGCAACCTTTCATCTTCTGCCTCATCATTTTATGCCTGCTCACAGAAACACAGACAGCCCTTTGTAAACAAACAGAAGACGACCACGTGACGAATGCTTAGGAAGAAATTAGACTTGCTAAAGTTCTGTTTTGGCCAGCTATCACCATGGAGACCCTGGTGGATGCTAGCTCATTCACGCTACCTCATTAATTATCACAGTATTACTCTTGTTATGCAACATATGAATATTAGCACCATCTGGACACATCTGTTGACCGAACAACAGATGTGTTAACTGATAACAGTTAATCTTGCCCATTTTGTTTTGCTTCAAATGTTGCCGTTAAATCAAAGCAATAGTGGTGCAAAAGGCAAACATCCATCTGCCTACAGTTTTACTCTATGTACACAACAGGATCAAAATGCAATGCAGAAAGCCCATTGCACTCAGGTGGATAAGATGGTGTCCCTCCATGAAAAGGAAAAGACTAATCTGGAGAAACTGTTGGAGAAAACCATCAAGAAACGAGGGTAAGAAAACAACCATGAGACAAGCAAGATTGTTATGTGAAAACATAGGAGGTAGACGGTGAGTGTGAATCTGCAAATGACTTTGATTCTGACTTCTGTGTTGTTTACTGACAGGGAAAACAACTGCCAAGAGCTGAAGAAGGAGACAGAGGATAAGATCCAAACTCTCACCACAGATCATAAAGCAAAGGTATCAAAAACTAATATGTCTCCTAGAGATGGTCGTACTTGGAAAACAATCAATACTCAACCGTGCTGTCTGTCGGGGTGTGTGTGTGTGTGTGTGTGTGGGCAGGTGAAAGACATCACAGCACAACACACTAAGGAGTGGTCGGAGCTGATCAGTAGTCATAGCAGCGAAGAGCGTGAAATCAAGGACAGTCATGTTACCCAGCAGTGTGAGCACCTCAAGAAGCTGCTTTCTAGTGTCCAGGAGCAGCAGACCCTGCAGCTCAAACTCATTCATGAAAGGTAAGACAGACACACTCACACTCACACTGTATTCACTTGCTGTAGTCTCAGAATCCTACTAAACGCAGTAGAGGCATTTAGTCATTTTTTTTCTGGAAATGTACAACTCAGGCAAAGCAAAGAGATGCGTGCCAACCAGGCCAAGATGTCCATGGAAAACAGTAAAGCAATCAGCCAAGACAAAAGTATCAAAAACAAGGCAGAGCGAGAGAGGTGGGTCACAATACAAAGCCTTACAAAAGTATTTATCTGTTAAAAAAAAAAAAAAAATCATTCCATTGGAGTAGAAATATTTTTGCAAAGCGCTGTATGATTACTTGTTTTTCTTATGAGGTGAATGCTTTTGTCATTCAGGAGAGTGCGGGAGTTAAACTGCAGCAACACCAAGAAGTTTTTGGATGAGAGGAAAAGGGTATGTTTGCTATGATATATATAGATATAAACTACTTTCTTAACGGTAGTAAAAAATTTTTACTTTATATACATTTATAGCATCATGGAAAATGTTCATAAGTAACCAACAAGTTAAAGCAGTGCCATCAAGTAAGTGTCTAGATTATTTTGTATTGCAGTCATGAAATGTTCATGTTCTGTTTCGCTTCCAGTTGGCTATGAAACATCAGAAGGAGATGGAGCAGCTGGAGAAAAATCAGAGGGAGCAGTTGGAAAAACTGGAGAAGCACAACGAGCAGGTAAGCAGGTGATAATGAACTAAAGGAGCCTGAATTTCACAAACTGTAGATTTAAGTGAAAAACCAAACTTGCTTATAGGATATCAACAGTGTGTTTTCAGTAACAAGGCTTTTATATTTGCAATTAAACTCCTCTAATAAGTGGTTACTACCTAGTTTTGCATGCTTTTGCTGGTATCACCCTATCTTAGCTTTACGTATTGTCAGGAGAAACATTTTGGTTAAGTTGAATGATTACTGTAAATCTTCTAGAGGCACAGAGTAAGAGTTTGTCATGTCAATCTAAGATTCTCAATCTAATCAGTTTATAAAGACTACATAAAAATACTACAGCTTCATCAATTTTGTAGGCATTATTGTCATTGTTTTTGGTAGCATTGATTAAAAACATTAACTTATCCTAATAATAAATGTAATACAAGAGATTGGATTTTTGTAATTTGAATGGGAAATTGTGCTACTGCATTTCAATATTTAATCTTTTTATAGATTTTTACCATGATTGTTCAAAAATGTAAGGGATGCTGTGTGAGGTCATGTCCCTTTTTTTCCACCATCTGTCACAATATCTGTACATGTCTAACATGTATGCTCATTTTTTTTGTTTTATGATTTGCTTCTTCCGTCACAGCTTTTGAAATCACACCATGCAAACAAACAGGTTCAAGGTAGGCATCATCATCTGTCAGCTCTACCTCTGACACCAGCTTTGTGCTTCATTTTCATGGGCATGTTTCCCTTTGTGCATCTCTGTGGTGATATCTGGAGAGCCTCCTCAAAATTTGACTTTGTTTTCATTGATGTAGCTTCCCCCCAGCCCTCCGAGTATTTGAAATGACTATACAAATTAAAGCAGAAAAGTGGCGCGACTTAAAAGAAAAGAAACTCCTCTATTGTAAAATCCAATCCTGCCTTTTCAGTCTGCAGCACATGAAGGTGTCAGGCATGCCAACCAGCAGCTTGACTCATTTATCACCATGACTCACCAGCCATTACGAAGCAAAAAAAAAAAAAAAAAAAAGCCAGCTCACAACCTGATGTGATGTTTTCATTCCAGCTCACAATCATTTACATTCATAGCATGTGACAACATCCATCTGTTGACATTCTGTGACAATTATCACTAGCATGAAAGGATTTGTTTTACTCTGATAATCTGCACAGTGAAACAACTTATGCGAGTCGCAAACCGCAGACTGAGATTGTAAACAGGAATTTGTAGGAAAAGATGGATGAATTCTCTGCAAAATGTTTGAGCTTCCACATTCCAGTCACATCTGCGTCTGAGTCACTGTTTTCTATCTCCCCAAAGGCCAAGGACATCCAGCAGATGGTGAAGTTGGAGGAGGAGATGGACCGCAGACCTGCCACGGTGGTCTGAGCGACTGACCGAGTCACGGGCCCACACACGTACACACACAGCCCCCCACGCACAGAGCGGAGCAGAAACACTCCCCCTGCAGGACATCCTCTACAGTGCAGAGATCATTGTCTCTAAAGAGTCTAAAGTCTAATCCTGACTCAAACACGTGGAAGCTTTTTTTCTTTGTTCACCCCAGCCACGCCTTGTGTCTTCTGCACTTTTTATCCTGCCAATCAACTTTGTACCACTGAGCCATTGCTGCTTGTCGCTGTTCCACCGGGGGCGTGACCACTTCTTTCGGGGACAAGAAACGTTACTTTGCGGATCAAGCAACAAAAACAGACACATCCCTTCCTCCTCCGCAGTACGTAGATCTCAGTGAGTCGTTGACTTCAGTGAGTTTTCTACACGGTAAAAGCTTCAGCTGTTGGTAGAATCAAGCACACACATGCGTCATGGTTCACACACAGCAGATATCTATTCCTGTTTTGTTTTAATTGGCACCCAGTAAACTCACAGTTTCCGTGTGTAAAGAGGGGAGAGGAGGTGTTCGACTTTGTTACTTCAGCACAAGCGAATAAACTTTGTGAAATACACTGTACACACACCACCAGTCCTGTCCTGAGCACTTTGTATATGATAGGTTGTTCAATGTGGGAAATGTAGCAGTGCACTACTGTATGTTTCTATGTCTTTCAGTAAGAATGTATCTTAAAAAACCAAACTATTAAAAGGTAACTCTTAGAGAAAGGACCCCTTCCTCACCAATATTGATGTCTTGTTGAGTTGGATACCTGTAAAGGGATGACAGGTAATTAATCGCATCAGTTATTACTAATATTCAGTCACATTTTTATGTTGATTTACTATTTGATACAGAAAGTCAAATAGATGGTGCAATAACTTTCGCACAGACTTCATTTATCAGATTCCAGCTGAATACATCTCTCTCATATTCAATAAATCAGAATATTATCGAAAAGCTCATTTATTTTAGTAACTCAGTTCACCAAGTGAGACACACTAATGCTTAAACCTTTGTTAATTATGATTTTCCACCTGCAGCTAATCAAAACATGACATTTAAGATTAGAATATCACATTGGACCAATAAAAAAACTTTAATGCAGAAATGTGGGCTTAATGAAAAGAACAGTTTAACACCTGCTTAAAAGGTTGCTAATTTTCTAAAGCTACTTTCAATCTGTCAAATGAGGTTCTCTGTATCACAGATTCTAATTTATTGAGTATGACTGTATAAATCCTGTGTGGCCACAGGATCATACGTACTATGCAAAAGTAAATTCATCCCCCCCCCCAAAAAAAGACTCAATAAGACTGTCATGACACCGTCATAAACATGAGTAAGTCTTCATGAATATTTATAACTGTTGTCATAAAGTGTCATTCGGTAAATCATGACACTTTTAATACAAAGTATTCAAAATGTCTTCGTTATGACATCTTGACATTGACCAAGAAATCATGATCTGACAAATTTGTTATAAAAGTATTACTGATTAAACTTTAGCTTTAATGACATAAAGCTACATATTTTTTAAATAAAGACATTTTTGTCTTGGTTAATGACAAGTTGTCATAACACAGAGATTTTGAATACTTTGTATTAAAAGTGTCATGATTTACCAAATGACACTTTATGACAACAGTTATAAATATTCATGAAGACTTACTCTTGTTCATGACAGGTGTTATGTCATGTTTATGAAACTCTTATTCACAACCCGTCAAATAAAGTGTTAACTTTTGTCTAAAGGTGACCTAACCAGAGGGTCAAATACAGAAAGAAGTAACCAAAAAGTGGTGTGTTTTTATACTTTTTTTTTTTTTTTTTTTACATTACCAGAGGCAATAAAAGCTATTTCAAGATAAAGTGGAACTTTGTTTTGCATTACACACTTGTTTTAGTTTGTAGACTTAAAATTCCCTTTAAAATTGAGCCTAATTGCCCCAGAATACTGTTTGTGGGTTTATAGATGGCTTTGATCTACAACCCTGACCAACATGAATACAGAAAAGAAATGGCATCCAAATGTTTACCCAAATGATACAAAGACTTAATATGAAATGTTAAAGGGGGACAAAAGTTCTTGTTGGGATTTTGGCCTTTTATAGAGAATGGTTTTTTTTTTCTGTTTTATTCTGCTGTAATAAATAATGGTGGAAGAGATGTTTATGTATATATTCTGCTGGAATGTACTTAAATGACTTGTCTTTCTGACCGGTGTTCTTTCTTTTAAGAGCTTGGGGACAGGCTGTCATGTTGGGGAAGGACATTTATCAACCACTGGCCTCTTTTTCTTTTTTCTCTCTTTCCTTTTGTTTTGTTTCCCTTCACTGCACCACATCACACAATCTAAAGCTCACCACATATCTAGAACAGAGATAAAAATTAGTAAAAAGTGCTTTTAAAGTTTATTCCATCGCTTTCAGATGTGCCACTCAGTGTCTGCTAGGATGTTTAAATTATTTTATGAATGATAAAATGCCAAATTAAGGGGTTATTTGTATGAAGGTATATATAAATAAATATATATTATATATATATTAGATAATGTGTAGTTTAAGATTATTATGTTAGAGGCTTTTTTGCACTAGTTGTTTCTGATGTGTGAAAACTTGTAACCTTGGATTTTGAGTTTGTCCTAAAAGAAAAAAAAACATTATTTTTGCAGAGCGACATCCCTGATTTCATTTCCTTAGTTTCTACTGTATCTCTGTTTTCTATTTGAATTGTAGCTTGTCAACAGACATTCTGTGTGTGTTTTTGTATTTATATTGTACTGTTGAACTTATAGCATTAACAATACTGTTGTTATCCAGCTCCTTTAATACTGTTTTATAGTACGTGTATCAATAAATCCAGGTGTAAAAACAAGACATTTATCTTTGGCTGATTTGTGTCCTTGTCTATTTTACAGGGCCTTGATAAAGTAATCATACTCCTTTAACTTTTGCACATTTTATCACACTTAAAATTCCCACTTAAGTTTGTAACTTATGTAACTAACACATAACACATTTGTGAAGTGGAAATATATACATTTTCTAATTACAACTGAGAACTGAGGAATGCATTTGTAATCAAACTCCCCTTTCTCCAATAGCTCTAAAATAAATTCAATGCAAGAAAATTGCAAGTCAGAAGTCACCTAATTATATTAAATAGAGTTTACCAGTGTCTAATTTAATCTTCTTATAAAAACTGATCTTGTGTGAAGCCCTCAGAGGTTTGAACAGGTCAGAGGAAAAAGGTCAGTTGTGCAAATCAGGCTATCTTTGAGGATTTCATGGAGTGGTGTTTAATAAATCATCTGAAACGGCATGGCTCAACCACAAACCTACAAACCAAGACAAGCAGCCAAGAGGCCAATGGTAACTCTGGAGGAGCTGCAGAGATTCACAAGTCAGAAAGGAGAACAGAATGACAGGAAAACCATTACAGACCCACGTAGGACTTTCTTCCCTATATTGCAACGGTAAACTAGAACTGGTTGTGTTGAACACACCACCTCAGCTTGATGAGAAGCTTTTCTTCAGAAAGCACAGAGGAAGAAAACCTATTAGTGACAGTAAAAAAAAAAAAAGAAAATATGACTGAGGTGGGGGGTTCAAGAGGAAATTACAGCCAGAGAAACAAAATGCTGGAATTCTGCAGAGTTAAATCAACACTATGCCAAGTATATTTGGTCCTTATCAGACTTTGTGTCAATTTAACTATTTCAGTTATTTCAACAAGAAATCGAGTAATTTTGAACAGTTGAAATAGTTACAACTATTCAAACTATTGTTGAAATAACTAATAGTTAAATTAATGCCAATACTGAAAAGGACCAAATAGACTCGGCATAGTGTTGACTTAACTGCAGAATTTGAGTGTGCATATTTATGTTTGATTTATTCTAAGTCTGATTCTGAAGATGTGAAAGTTTAATGTCAGAAAATCCATCTGATCTAACTGAACCTGAACTATTTTCAAATAGTTTTCAAAAATGTTGTGAAAAGCTGGTACAGACATACCAAAGACTTCCACATGCAATTGCAAAATTGTCTGAAAAAGATCAGTTTTTAAAAAATGCACGCCACACTTTTCAGATTAGTATGTAGTATAAAAATATTTGTACAGCGCCTCATTTTCCACTTCTGCGATGCACTACTTTGCATCAAGTAAAATCGAAAAAAATAAATGCTGAAGTTTGGTTTTGTAACAGTTCAAGCTCATGGTGATCTGATGTCTCCAGACCCAAACGCGGTGAAAGTGGACAGCACACGCTCCTGTTTACTTTCCAAATTTATGTTCCTTCATCTCATTCAACAAGTGTGGAGTGAATTTATATGCCAGCGCCCCTCACAAGCACCGGCCGCTCCATCGCAGAGTCTCTTTATTATTATAAACATTGCATTTCCATAAGAATGCAGAACAAAGCCCGATGATTATACTCGAGTTGCCCCCGGAAATCTCGCTTTCTCTAGCCTATATATTAGGATCCCTGGGTCTTTCGGGACGCTTTCCCCGGAAGCAGAAAAGCAGACATGAATTTGTTTTTTTTTTTTTTAGTTAAACCTTGGTTTTGTTGAAGAAACATGCTCAAAACTACTGGGAAGACAGGCACGAAAATCCTCCTGGATGCGATGTCCAAGGATAAAGTCCACTTGGCCAGGTTTGTGCTGGACGCGCTGGATGGGGAAATCGTTGACTCCACAGCGGACGGCGCACAGACACCCCTCATCTCTTCCGTTCTGCTGCCCGACAGCCAGACCCGATGTAAGTTCATAGAGCTTCTGCTGCACAGAGGGGCCAGTGTCAACTATCAAGATGGGAACGGACGCACAGCGCTCAGCTACGCCTGCGAGAAGGGCTACCTGGACGCGGTTAAGATCCTGGTCCAGAACGGCGCAGATCCAGAGATCCTGGACTCGTGGGGGAACACCCCGTTGATGTACGCGGCTGTAGCGGATCACACCTTAGTTGTTGAGTTTTTGGTGAGAGCCTTCAAGAGGTTAGGTCTGCGGATAGACAGGCAGAATAAAGCTGGCAACTCTGCAGTTGAAGTGGCAAAGTTCCTCGGTCACACAGAGTGCATTTCTGCGCTTACCAATATCTCAAAGAGGAGCCGTGAGGCTGATGAAGGCAAGTTTGAGGGAAAAGTTGATAGTTTAGCCAGTAAACTTGAAGTCCTCAAAATGAGTGGCCGTGCAGAAATGTCTCACAGTTGTACCTTGCAATCAATGCCTCAGATAAAGCCCAGTCGTTTGCCACCGATGGAGTTTGAAAGAGAAAATAATAAATCCTCTTTGGGTCCACAGGATATGATCTTCTCTGGAGCACGCACTCCTGTGCCCCGACCAGGGATTTATAATCAACCCATTTCTAAACAATGCACCTCCCAGGAAAAGATGCCCTCCTCTACTAATCACTTGCCCCCTCTCTTAAACGGCCGTGATGCTGAAAAGTCCATTTTCTTCTCCCCCCAGCCAGACAGAAACATGCCGCATCCCTGTGCGCCATCCACTCTTGGCATCTTACTGACTCCAATTCTTCCCAACAAACGTGAGACTGAGAGGGGAAGGGAGAAATCTTTCCGCGTGGGAAGATTTAACGAGTGCTACTACAGGAAAAGATGCAGTCTGCCAACCAGTATGCTCAGCCCCACACCTCCAGAGCGCACTCTGGTGCCTGTGCGTAAATCCAGGACGGTGAGGAGGCGCAAAGAGTCGATGAGCTTCACCGAACCACTTCAGTTTGCCACAACAGCTTCTGCCTCGACTCCAACAACTTTCTCAGCATTGACTAATAAACTCTTCCGAAGATTTACCTCCCCGGAGTTCAAGAAAGTCGTTGGAGATCTGGAACAGAATCCGTTGCCGACTTTAGGCCGCATCCTGCGATCAGAAACCTTCCCTCAGGAGACGAGGCATCCGCAGGTGGACAGCACGCCCAGCATCGATAGCATCAGTTCCGTTAAGTGCGAGTTTGACTTTCAGTTCAGACAGACAAACTCTTAAGATTGCGCGCCATGTGCAAAAGGACCGCTATAATAATGTTTTTTGCGTAACTTACGCATCCATATTTAAGTGGCGGAAAAGTTTGTGTTTAAAAAAATACTTTAGTAAAAATTGGTAACTTCTTCGTGTTCTTAGGGTGTTCAATAAATGTATAATAGTGATAGAACCTCCATAGAGATACATCAGTCACTATGGAGGTTTTTTCTTTTAATTCTGGCATAATTGTGATTTCATCCAATCTAACGTCTTTTCATTTGAAGAACTGTAAAACATAACAGCGGAAATATGAGCGGCTGGATGTTTGATGGAGATAGGAACACATTTATGATTTACATTTATTCATCAAAACGTGCCGACCTCTAATTTTTAACTGAACTCAAAAAAGTGCGAAGTTGGCATTTGTCAGGATCTGATCAGTGGATTGTCGGTCAGAGCAAATTTATGGAAAACAGGTCGGTTCCGGTCTCCGAGATGGATTAGTGCAACTGTAGTAAAGAGCTAAAATACAGATCTGATTTGTGTTAGCAGTCAGTAATGATACAATATGGTGTGATTTAAAAAAAAAAACACACACAAAAAAAACTAGTCGTTTGCATTCATTGAAACATCATTTTGAGGCTTTAGTGTTTTTTGATGCGAGTCTAACCATCTGGTGTCAGCCCTCACTAACACACCGAGCTTCAACCTTGAGGGACTGGAGGTTTTCAGTGGAGGGGAGGGAGAGAGGGGGAGTTGTCGGCGTTTCCCTCTAGACATGCATCATTTCAGCTGAACCTCCAGCTGCTATCGCAGAGATGGAGACTACAGCACTGCAGGAGTAGCTGCCGCCACTGCCTCACAGGAGATAAGTTTCTGACTTTCAACGAAGAAGGATCATTATTTGTGGCTGATGATACGTAGAGGTGGTTCGGACTTGCAGTTGTCACCGGGTTGACATCTGTCCACCTTGAAGGAGTGAGGAGGTCGGTTCGGACAGATGGAACTCGTTGGTGCCGGATCTCGCAGCCAATCTCGGGGCATCTTTTGGTGCATTCACGACCATCTGAGCGTCACTTCTTGGCGCTAAGAAGAGACAGCCCTCCTCCCTCACTTTCTCTCCTTCCTCCTCTCTCTCTTCCTCACAGTCTCCCCTCCCTGTCCGCGTTTCTCTTTTCTTTTCGCGGGTTCAGCCCAGACTGCCCAGTCAGTCAGCCCCCCTTTTTTTTTTCCCAGCGCCGGGGAAGCTGGTAGCAATGGGGCGGCTCAGTTTCAGCACCAAGGAGAGCGCTGGACTTTTGCTGCTTTGTGTGTGTGGTAAGAGCGGGAGTGTGTTTGAGTGTCTGTCGGAATGTCGTGACTACTCTCTGCGGCGCGGACACGTGCACGCGCATGCAACAACTGCATGTATGCGTGCCTCATAAGGTGCATGTGTTCTTTCATCTTCATGAGTTGGCAATTTGTTTTTATTTTTTACAAACTGTAGTGTTTGTAAAGTGTTGCAAACTGATGTTTGAGCTGCTGCAGATTTGACTTTTAGCGTTATGTAGATGTTGACTTCACCCCTCTCCTAACCTCTGATCAGTCCTTCTGTTTTCTGCTGATTCTGCATGTTTTGTAGCTGCTTGTGCGCATGAGTGTGTGCCAACCATTTATTGCCCGGCAGACACCAGGCTCTTTTCCCCACGGGGTGTGTTTCTGCTGTTATCAGGTGTGCTGGCGCTGCCCGCGGTGCTGGCGGAGCAGGAGGGGGAGAACCTGTCCGGGCTCTCGGACAACCCGGACAAAGCCATCTTCGCGGTCCGCGAGAACGGAACGACGTGCCTGATGGTGGAGTTCGCCGCCAAATTCCTCGTGCCGTATGACGTGCTCGCGCTTAATGGGATAGACGTAAGGATTTCCCTCCGCGTGCATCATTTTAATTCTCATTTTAGCTTCTCAAAATGAGAGGAAAAACATGCACGCTGCATAAAAGTGTTCACGATTCTTTTTTTTTTTCTGGATCAAGCTGTGCTTAAAATAAACCTGACGCACTGAAAACTGGAGTAAATATTAGATATATTCAAATGTATCTTAATTCATGTTAAGATAAATTTGTGGATACATTTACATTGCAACAATGAAAAGCAGTTTCTGCTGCAGTGCATAAAATGCTGAACTAAAAAGGTTTCTTATACCACTTAGTGATTACAGACCAATTTTATTAATACGTACCATCGTGCGACTTGTCTTTATTTTATTTATTTATAGCTCATCACAGAGCAGGCTTCTTTCACGCTGCCCCGGGGGGCAGAAATCGAGGGGAAATGTGGGAGCACCGACTCAGAGATCCACATTTCCTGGAAGAACAACGCCTACATCCTCCGCATTTACTTCTCAAAGGTGCATCAACGGCAAACAGAAAATAGCTACACTATAAAACTGAGTAATGAACTTTTTTATGATATGATTAATGAATAGAAAAAAATACTTTTTTTCATAATTTCCTGACTAAA
Source organism: Brachyrhaphis roseni (assembly GCA_903066815.1). Taxonomy (NCBI): domain Eukaryota; kingdom Metazoa; phylum Chordata; class Actinopteri; order Cyprinodontiformes; family Poeciliidae; genus Brachyrhaphis; species Brachyrhaphis roseni. The sequence goes on along the minus strand of CAEFZY010009323.1, from coordinate 29,650 downwards.
AACTTGTAGAGAAATCCCCCCACAGAAATCCTCTGAGTGCGCACGCCAACCTTGACTCCGGCATTCCTGAGTGCTTGAGCAGGAAGCAGCTGGACTTGTATTCTTGAGCACTTGGGAATGTCAGGTCCTGGATGACACAATCCACGCCAGCGTGTTTACTCTGGCGTGTTTTCATCTAGGAGTTCCGCGAAAAGGGTATTGAGGTGTGGAAGATTAACAAAATCCGGTTCGTCTACGACACCTCGGAGACCTCGCACTTCATCAACGCATACAACCGTGAGTGTCCCTTCCGCAGCAGCAGCACAATACAGCGGCTCCTTCACACCCTCCTGTGATCGCAGCGTGGCCGCATTTATTCTGCAGTCTATCCGGTGGAGTTAAGGACGGACTCATGCGCAGATTTAGCAAGTTCTCAGACATTTATTTACATACCACTGGAAGGTTAAGAACATGAAAACCTTTAATCAAAGCTTTTGAACGTGAAACATACATTTTTAAGTATTTTCTTTGTATTGATTTATATTTTATAGTTATGTTTATTTCTTTAAGCATATTATTCACATTAACCATATTGAAGCCCTATCAACATCGTTGCATTTATCAAAATGTCTAACAGAAAAATCTAATTAATAATTTTAGTATAAAAAATCTTATTTGAATCATTTTGTTGTGTCTATAATACAACTGGTCAAGCCCATATTCTCCCCTTGACATTAAACTATTACGACTTTATTTCAAATTTCAACATTCTATTGAAACAAGCACTTTCAAAACCTGTGCCATTTGTTTCCTTTTATTAAAAAGTCCTTCGTCTCTCTCGGTCTATAGCTGGAAAGCACACAGCCAGCACCCACAAGCTCTCGGCCCTGGTGACCCCAGCCGGGCGCTCCTATGTGTGCACGGCTCAGCAGACCGTCACCCTCATCTCCAGCGATCACCAGAAGGGCATCACGTTCTCCATGTACGACATCCAGATCCAACCCTTTGACATCGCCTCGGACTTCGTCTTCAGTGCACGTAAGGACATCTGAAGACGTTCAGCAGCTTTTTGTTTGCTCGTGTTGTAGACAAACAACAGATGAAGACGGTAATGAGAAATCCTGGGGGGTGAGCTGTACGTCTCTTCCTAACGTCCAAATCTCAGGGGAGAGAGAGGTTATTGCTGCAGAATGGGGAGCATGTAGGGTGAAATGAGAAAAAGAGCAGGCTGGGGATGCACAAGAGACAATAGGCGCAGCGGGAGTACGACTGAAAGGAAAGAGGTTGAGGTCATTAGGACTTTATGGTATCTGTGCCCTGGATGCAGCTTTTAGGAACACTGCGTGCATTTCATCGTCCAATCACCTTGGAGGAATCATGTGGCCTCAGCTGCAGTAAACTATACTGGGCTAAGCTTCACTGCCTTTCTCCTTGTGTGCATTACAGCTGTCCACAGGGATAAAACACCTTCAACTTCAGACCCCATATGCATACTGTACTCTATTCTCAGCAGAGGTTAAGTGTCCTCCTTACTCTGAACCACCTAGCAGTTCTTAAAAATGCACAGTGTAAAGGAGAAAATGAATTATATTGTTGCAAAATAACCCTTAAGCTTTTTCCAACCACAGACTAATTTAATGTATTTAATTGGGATTTTATGTGACAGATCAACATAAAGGTTTTCAAATTCTTTTAAAAACAAAAATCTGGTAACCTCCTCCTAAACATTACAAGCATTAATCAGAGAAGCAGCCAAGAGGCTCATGGTAATTGAAGGAGGTACCGAGATCCACAGCTAAAGGGTGAAGCCATGGATTATGTGCATTCCACTATGTACTTATTTATCCGCATCTTTCACTTAATTACAAAAATTAAAAGTCATTGGTTGTAACATGACGAAATAGAAAGGTTCAAGTACAATGAATACTTGGTCAATATAGCAGAGATTAAGCATCCTTTAACTACCAAGCCTTATGTCTTAACAGTTTGGTTCAACTAAGAGACTTGAATTCTCAGAATAATTTATAGGGATACAATCTGTTAATACCAATTTTAAAAAAAAATTGCAATTCAGACTAATTTGTTTTAATGTGTGAAAAAACCACAGAAACCAAAACCTGACCCAACTCTAGCCCTCCCACAGGAAATCCAAATAAGCTTTCAAAGCACTAGACTTCTACAGATTTTGCCATCTCTACATTTTGGTCCTGTGTTTTCCTCTCTTTGCAGCTTACAAGTGTATCACAGACCAGCGGGAGCACCTAGAGGAGATCCTCCCCCTTATCCTGGGCCTCATTCTTGGTCTGATAATCATCATCACACTCACCATCTACCACTTCCACCTCAAGCTGACAGCGAATCAGCCACAGCTCCCAAGAGATCGCTCTATGTACAAGAACATGTAGTTATGTGATGCATCAGCGGCGCCCTCGACTTCCTCCAAAGCTCTCCTAATGACAGATTTGTCTCCTCAAAGTCCTGGGCCTGAGGATTGTGTCCTCCACACTGGACTGTGTCCCCGATTGGAAAAAGCGAATAGTCTGCACAGCCCGCTGGAGTTTTGAACTGTTAAAATTACGAGTTATTTAGACAGTTTGGGACACAGCATGAGTGTAATTGGAGAGTAAACCCACCCAAATATAGTTAAATTGACTGCTGGATCGTGCCATATGTAGTTTCAAATAAAGTGAATTGAATTTTCTGGATTTTCTTTTTCCCAAAAACCCTTACCGAAGCTGGTTTGTAACTTGCATAATGTTTGATCCAACATGTCTTTCAAAACATTTCTAAATTCCTTGTTACCCTGTTCCCTCTTTCTCTGAATTTGCTGCTATTGGAATCCATCTGTATTTGTAAACTTTGTTCCCTTTTTTTGGTTCCCACCTCTGTGCTCATACATCCAGAATGCAGCCATAGTGTTGACAGTGGACTGTCTTGTAGTGTACAGTGCAGTTTTGCCTTGGCATCAGACCCTTTTCTCAGCACAGATCAACGAAAGAAAGACATAAAGAAGTCAAATACAAAATGTCTTATAAAACTTGAGAAAAGTATTTATGAAAATGTGGAGAGGCTAAAAAAAATGTGTGTGTATTATTTTTTAGAGTGAAAGTCTATGCATAAACTTCTGCTGATGCAATCATGTGCAGTACTCTGTTCTGTTTGAAATAAATTGCTGGATACACAATTGCCAAATTATTCTACTTCAGCATTTATCTACACACTATTCAAACTGTCAGCTATCAGATAGAATATATTTTAATTCAATGCAATGTTGTAAAAAAAAAAAAAAAAAGTATTTCTTTCTTTACAGTTTTCTCTTGTAGTCAATATGTAAAAGGAAAAAAACCCGCCTTTCTGTTTAAATGATGACTTGTGATAAGACTTTTTCGATTCACATTTTTCAATTTCAAATTAACTCCCAGACCTCTAGAATAAAAAAAATAAAAGAAATCGGATAAATAGAAGCAGCAGGCTGAAAGATACCATGATGTTCCTTTCTGAGACACAAAGTCAATTGTGTATCAGTCTATTAAAAGTTAAATCGCAATTAAGCTGTGGGATTACACCTGACCGTGGTGAAAGTCATTACAAAAAACAGGAGAAAACATGGAGCAGTTGTAAACCTTCCCAAGAATTACCAGAATCAAAATTACTCACAAAACAATATCATCTAAAGCACAACAGCCTTAACTTCTTTAGTTAAGGTCAGTGTTTATGATTCTACAGTAACAAAGAGATTGTGTAAAAATGGCAACCGCGGGAGAGTTCAATGACCGGAACCACTGCTGACCCACTTCACATTTGCAAAAAGACATCTTGAAGACAAAGTGAAACTTCCTATAATGTGTCATGTTGCACTTGGCATAAATCTGACATTTCAGAAAAATAACTTCACTTCTTTGCCGCTTAATGTAATTAATGAATCCATGAATTCTTCCATCCAGCAGAAAACCACGAGAAAGAAAGTCCAGCTATCAGATCGAGATCTTTGACACAACTAACTAATTAAGTAATACAGATTAACTGGAATCGTTGACAGACACATATATCAGAGAGGACACTGCCAGGATGAAGTATTGATTTTCCTCTAAATCTGTGTCTTGAGAGACACAGATTTAGAGGAAAACACCATGTATATCACCAAGACTGAGTCAACATTTCATAAACCACATATAGCTTTAATTGCAATATAACCACCAAGCCCTTTACTAAAGTTTTTAACTCATTGAATATTTTACTATTGGAAACACAAATTAAAAATAGCAATTCTTACATAAGAGGTACCTTCTCTGACCCTGACCTTCTTTCTATAAAACTTCATAATCCATACTCCACAGGACGAGAACATTTAGTTTTCTATCCCAGAACTAAAAAAAAAAAAAAGAAAGAGAAAGAAAGAAATAACATTTTGTTTGTGCAGCTTGTTGTCAACATGTCTCCAAGGCAGGACTTGTTTTTGTTCATGGTGTCCAAGAGATGGTATAATCTTAAGAGAGCTTACAACACTGACAAATACTGCAGTTGGTGGGATGACATATCCTGATGAGAACTTTAGCGTTGCTATGGCAACATTTAAAGCTACAGTAAACCCACTGTGCTAAATAGCGCTGCTGCGCTACGTCCTCAATAACGAGCATGGGCTGAATTAACCCCTATTAATTCAGCCACCACCACCACCTGATATGTAGTCCACAAGTTAGCAAAAACAAAACCACACTTTCCTAAGAGCAATTTACCTCACCTGTGGTCCAGCAGACGGGTTTCATCCAGTAGCTTTAGCCTCCAATTGACGCTCCGTTTGTTTAACCTGCTGTAAACGTGTCCAGAATACAAAGACTGCGTCAATTACTGGATTAAAAAAAAAAAGTTAAATATGTTAAGAAAGCCTCATCTTCAACTTTATTTACCTAGAGAGCTGGTTCTCTTGACAAATACGTAAATATACTAAAAGTATACTAATGAGGCTGCAGAGACTGTATATTAAATAGATTTTGATAAAAGAATATTGCTACAATACATATGTGTCGACCTATTGGGTGTTTTCCGTCTGACTCGCTCACAGTGAACTTCACAGGTGTCGTCTAATTAACGTGACGTCATTCCACTTCCGTTGCACTGCGCCGGGTCGGATAACCAGCAGGCCTTTACTGGGAATTTGACCTTACGCGTCGAAATGGCACCCATTCGGGTCTACGACGTTGCTCACATGAGAACCATAAGTTCTTCACCTCAAAGACCCTAAAAATAAACAAATAGCTTAATTGTAAAGCAATAGGAGAATAAGGTGGCTCTCTACCATCATTCTTTATACAATTGCTCAAGGTTAGAATGGACAGAAATCATGTATGACCCTCAGTTTTAATATTTATGACATTTTTAATGCATGTGATCTATTCTATCTTTGGCTGTATGTTCTGGAAAGTTGTAGAGGTAAACCTCGTCCCAGTCTCAAGCCTTTAGGACCCTTCAAGAGTTTATTATCTCTCCATTATTGTCCTGTATTTATCTCCATCCGTCTTCGTATCAACTCCAACCAGCTTCCTTTTACCTGCTGAAGGAAAGCATTCCCACAGCCTGCTGCTGCCATAACCATGTTTTACAGAAGTGATGATGTCTCAAGGTTGACGTGTAAGGTTAATTCTCCTCCACAAAGTGTCTTGCATGAGGGCCAAAAAGCTTCTTTGTGGTTTTGTATGACCAAAGCACCTTAACTGGCCATTTCCAGACTGGAAAGGCTTTCCTCTTGCCGCTCCTCCGTTCAAGTAGTTCTTCTGTTTAGTTCACCACCTAGAAATACAAATCTCAGCAGCTCTTCCAGAGTTACAGTCTTTGCCCAGCCTGTCAGCTTGGGTTTCTAATTGTCATTCTTTGATTAATTTTAGGTATATTATGAGTAACCCTTAAGTTCCATACATTATTATTTTAATATGTAAATTGTTGGGTTAAAAGTAGTGTTTAAATTAAGTTTGTTTGTGGATTTATGACTTATTTTTCAGTTAAACTTGTCAAATGTTTTGGTTGATTTTCATCAGTTCTGAATCATGAGGCGTAAGCAGAGTTCCCATAGTAATTTCTTTTAAGACTAACATAGAGAGCTCCCAAAAAAGGAAAACAATTCACTCTTTTGATTGATTGATTGATTGGGAGAGTATTAATGGTTTCTGAATAGTTGCGTAATCCAATCTAGCTTTAGCCTAATTACACATTTAAACATGTTTAACAACATTTTAAAAGGTTCGCTGTGGCCACCCTTTTCCACATACTTTTCATGTTTTCGCTCACTGGGCTGAGGCCTTCCTCTCTGAAAAAGAAGCTCCATTCTTTGTCTGAACCGAATCAATATCCCATTACTGTGTTTCAGTGGGAAATGGCTTATAGGAAAGAAAGACCAAAACATAATATATTATAGCAACACCAATCCATGGATGTGTCGTGTTGCTTCTCTCCTAAGCGGTCAAGTTGGGGTGGAGTCGTTTGAAATGGGAACTTTTGAATTTAGAGAACATGAAAGACTTAAAATAAACAAAAAAAGAAGGAAAGAAAAGAAAGAGGAAAACTGATGATGACTGAACAAAACTCCCCCGGAGCAAAACCGACAGTGTGCTGATAAACGACAACAAAAATCACCTCTGATTGATATGAGACACCGAGAGAGAAGAACGGTAGATCGGAAAAGGCGATGAAAGAAATATCCATGCAACACAACTTGATGTTTTTTTGTTTGTTTTTTGTTTTATGTGCGTTTCTTTTTTAATTGAAACCAGCTTCACTGAAAACAAACATGCAATATCACTGTACAAGCCAAAACCACAAATAAGTATATACTCATTCAGATGTTGACCCAGTGTCGAGGATTAGCGGGCGCACAACACGCAGGCACACGCTTTCAGATGCTGTACAGAGACACGTACGCTCCGACTCTTTTGCTCTCCGACAAACACAGACTCACACTCACAGTCATATGTACATATCACAGTGACTGATGGGTAAAGAGGATGTAGGAAGGAGGATTACACTGTTGCTCTGGTTCGACTGGAGATGAGAATGGCAGCACGGTTCCAGTGACGACAAGAGACGGAGGTGGGATGAGGATGCGAGTGGAAAATAAGACCTTTTCTTTTTTTTGTCAGCATCTCTGTGTGCTGGCAAGCTAACTCGAAGTAGTTAAGGAAAAATCTAAAAAGGCAAGGAATAGTCTTTTTTTTTTTCTTTCTTTTTTTGTTGCCAAATCCACACAATCTGTGCTACATTGAAATGCATGGTGTTACAGTGTCATAAAAGCTGGGCTTGATGGTTTTACAAATAGGTTTGGGGTATTGCTTGGATTACATAACAACTGATATCACTGTTTTGCTCAAGTGCATTAAGAATCGTGGAGAAAACATGAATTTAAAAAAAAAAGAAAAAAAGGCCACACTACAAATAAAAAATATCACCCCAAATCCAATAAATAAATAAATAAATAAATACTTTAAAATGTCATAGAAAATTCTGACATTACCCTTTTTTTTCCAAACATTTAATGGAAGTTCTGTCTACAAATGTTGAGATCATAAATATATTAAGTACTTTTAGGAACAGTTAGGTTTAGCTGGATTTATTTGGAATATCTCTTATATCTTTAAGCAAAAACTGGATTATAAACAGTAGGAAAGATCTCTGCAGAAATTCTATTTAATACTGCTCATATCACAATAGTTACGACACGATAAAATACTGCAAATTATCAAAACTGTACAGAAAATGTTACAGGGTTCTCTAAAATACATTTTCGCGTTTTGACGTGTGTGAGAAGAGAGAAGGATGCGAGTGACCTTGTCGGCGTTAGCGTCGGCTGCTAGGTCGCAGCCTGTCCCTCTCTAAATGATGGACCGATGGCGGTCAAAAGCCTCTCTCGTCACACTGATTGTTTGGCCCTCTGCTGCTCTGCTTTGGAGCAGCAGGGGTCACTTAGGTCCTTCTGCCTCGCCAGCAACTCAGCGCACCCTTCAGAAGCTGTGGAAGGCTGATGGCTACTATGAGTCTACGTGCAGCTGGAGACTCTTGAGTCTAGGAAGAAAGAAGAGTGCAGCGTTGCGAACCGGCTCAACAGAACGTCCCGATAGCTCCTTCTTCTTCTTATTCTTCTTTTCTGTGTGAGTGTGTTTTTTAAACATACTTCTTAAATATTCCTCGCGCTAATCTACGTTTACGGTTACAGGTGTTAGTGGCGGGCCATCACGCAGTAGGTTGTTTTAACTGGGTGAGGGCAGTGCCACCCTTAAGGGGGTGAGTAAGCATGTGTTGTTTTTTTTTAGTGTGGAAGAGGACGCGATTAGGCCAGCAGATCAACGATGGCGGTAGTGTCTCATGAGGGGAACGATGCAGGACGGCGGTCCGGACAACTTGAGGAATGGGTGCTGGATGAGCTCCTGGGCAGTGGCTCTCTGCGACGGCTCCCTCACCAGCATCATGTCCAGGAAGGACCGCAGCACCGACGATACCTGCAGGATGCAGCACACTTGTGTTCATTCTTAGCTTTTTGATTTACTGTAAAGTAAACTGCAGTAAGCTAATTACGGTTTTCAAAAGTTAGAAACACTTATGAGAGAACTGAACGTTCTCTCATAAGAGCTGCTTAGATTTGTTTCAGTGCAGAAATTTTGAGCTCAAAAGTAGGGAACCCACAATAGAGCTAATGAAACCTTCATTCAATTTAGATGAAGTTCTAGTTTTGATCACTTACCCACCAACTTGGGCTGCACGATTTAAGGTAAACTTTACATTGTAATTGCGACGACAATATCCAATATGACCAAGTCACGTTTTCCACTGAATTCACCTACTTTTACTTCATCTCAAAGCCTCCACCAGTTTAAAAAAAACTTTTAAATGTTCTTTTATAAGTATTCTATTTTCACAATTACACATTTTCAAAGCCTTACCGCCAAAAGCATTGCTAAATGTGGCCAAAAGTCATTCTACACGAATTAGCAAGTAGTTTTTTTATCTTGTCAGAGCTTGCATTAAACTCTTTAGTGTGAGATATTGCTACATTACTTTGGTTGATATGTTAAGCACATTTAAAGTCTGTTGGACTGCTGAAAAGGTTTATAAATGCGGCTAAATAATTCTATGGGGCACTGATTGGCATATTTTTGTGTCACTTTCCATTTTCTCCTAATCCCTTTCACATTGATTACCGTTACCATACTTCATTTACTGTTATTCCCGGTTTTGTTGAGTCTGAGTCAAACTCTACTAACCCAATTGTTAAATGTTGCCGAATAAAACTGTAAACAAAACAAACAACCAGTGAACTTATAACTACGTACTTCCATCTTTTTTTGAATAGTCCTGCCCTGTTTCTTTCCGTACCTTGTGGGATTCCTTGAGCCGTGGGGGAAGGTTGTCTCGTATCCTCCTCATGGCCTGCAGAGGGGGCTCGTTAAAGTAAGGGGGTTCTCCGTCCACCATCTCAATCACCATAATGCCTAAAGACCAGATGTCCACCTTGACACCCAAAGAAACCAATGCGTTACTACTCACGAAACCCTCTCACAACCAACCACCTCTGTGAGGATACGGTAACATGTTCTGACCTCAGTCCCGTAAGGTATTCTTGAGATGACCTCCGGTGCCATCCAGTAGGGGGTGCCCACAAGAGATTTTCTCTTCGGCACCTCTTTGGAAACTTGGGCACAAAAGCCAAAGTCTGACAGTTTGATCTGCAAAACACACACACACACACACACACCCCCACATGCAGATATGCCACTAGGATACGTAGTGGGAAATATATTAGATCAGAATTATCCTGACCCCGTGTGATGAAGAACTTCGAGAGAAGACACTAATCTCTCCTATTAGCAGTTAATTATGCCTCAGTTAATCATGTCTTATCAAGTAGTTAGGAGGCATTATGTAGGATTTAATTACTCGGGCACGAGTTGTAATTGATGAATGAGTGAGTTTCTCACACTGCCTGCATACAAGTGAAGAACAGCAGGTCAGAGTGCATTAATGTCAATGAGTGGCCAAAGCCTGGAGTACCTTTAAGGACAAACTGCTTGATTGCCTAAAACGATCGTGTGAACTGCACTTACCCTGCCGTCGCTGGTCAGCAGGATGGAGTCGCTCTTTATGTCTCGGTGAATGACGCCCTGTGTGTGCAGGTAGGACAGAGCTCTCAGCACCGACAGACACACCGTCGCAATCTGCTCTTCGTTCATCCTGCAGGAAGCAAACGCAGCCGTAGGCGCGGGTCGGTAACCAGACCACAAAGGTAAAAGAAAAAAGCTACGCATTCAATACTGTAACAGTTTTACATCATACTTCTGCAGATTTCAGCACTTTGAATCAGAAGTCAAGTGATTCAGTTGACAAAGCTATTATGTCCATCTCTGTTATGCAGGTGACAGAAGGCTGGCTACGTGAGCTAATACCTGAGCTAACACCTGCTAATGTCATCTTATACCGTTATACCGTTATGTATTCCACAGAAAGCAGAACATTTCATCAAGTCATGTTTTTGTTGTGTGGTGTTGGACAGCTATAACTGGTCAGACGTTTGAAGTGGGCATGCTGCATGCACAGAAGCTGAAAAATGGTCATGTTTTGAGTTTGAATGAACTTGGTCTTGCCATCTTGAGTAGCAAATAACTTCCACAACTCTTTCAGAGGCACTAACTTTATTGATCTATACAGCTAATCTGAAATCTGCCAAGGAAATCATAACATTTTTTTTGACTCAGTAATATTAATGTTTCTTTGTTTTGACAAAGGACTCTATTGGTACAAAAACAACAAATATTTTTATATTGGTTACTGAGAAGGGTATCAATCATTTTTGACATGCCATGTGAGATAATATGAATATTATGACTATTATCTTTTTGGAGAAACACCTGACTTTCTTGAATAAAAATAATCTGCCATGGGTTGAGTGTATACATTTTCTCTTGAGAACAAAACCCTGCAAATGTAATTTTGGCCGTAACTGTGTGAAATATCAGGCTGCATATAATGTTGCCTTGTAGGAAAAAGGTCCTAGATTTGAATCCAGACAACAATTTTGTTGTATTTTACTCAAGTCATACCATACATTGCTTAATCCATCAGACAAATTACACTTTTTATAACAAAGCAAACATTTTATCCATTCTTTTAATTAGTGACTAACAGAAAAACATCTTCAGACTTGAAAGTCTTCATTTTAAAGTCCTATAAAAACCGAACATTAGCCGAACAAAGAGATGTGGTTTAGAGATGCAGTTTGTTAAACATCCCCCTGTAGCCTAGAGCGGCTGCAGCCATGATGTTCAAGCAGGCAGGAGGGTCCCATATGGAGAGACAGGGCGATGCAGTTCATCTGACTGAGCCCACACAGCCTCACTGAACATTAACATCCAGACCCAGCTGGCCTGGCCATCCTGTGCATTTTCTGAGAGATTGTGTGCTGATGTCTCCCCGTTTATATTTGTGGAAAACTCTACGAAGGGACACGCAGGCGTTGCGCCTGTATGTGCGTGCAAATACAGCACGCACTCTTCTCCTCCAACTGTAAAAGGATTTACTCAAAACAAGAAAAAGTTTTATTGTGACAAACAACATCCAGACACACACATATCATCGTCTAGCTTGGCGCAGATTTCTTTCCTTCTTCTTAATTTTTGTTGCTGTTGTTATTTTATTTCAGTCACACATGTATGCTTTTCCAATCACAGGAGTTTAATGAGCTCTCAGCAAATACAGGGGAAAAAAACACCATCTGGTTAACTTAAAATGAACAGGATTGAGAGGAGTACGCAAAAACAAATCACCTCTGCAATCTCCCCCCACAGCCTCCACTCATACTCTCCCTCTTTAGCACACACACACATCCACAACACGCATCCCCACGCACGCTCACCCCCCCCCCCCCACACACACACAGGTGAACAGGGGAAAAACATGTTCACTGAAAAAGGAAATTGTTTGACAATGTGGAAAACAACTTTAATGAGCCTGGAAAGCTTGTCAAGGAGAAAGAGAATAACACATGGATGAAAAAAATGCAGCTTATTATATAGATTTGAAAGTAAAAAACTCATTAAACGAGTTAAATTCTAATTGAAATCTACACTATTGTGCCGTTGGTAGCATGACTGAAGGAATGTGTGCGTGTGGGGGTGGGTGTGTGTGTCACACTTGAGTGTGTAAGCTGGCTGCCAAGAGCAGCAGAAACTGATGAGGGCACAATGTGCAACCTGCAGCTATTATTAAAGCAACACAAAGCTTCACAGAAACACTGGGAAGATTTCAGCTAGACTGAAAGTACACTATAATATACTTATAATTTTTTTTATTTACTCTTATAGTTTTCATCAAAACGCCATTAGGTAAAATCATTCAGTATTTCAGAGAGTGAAGTAAATCTAAGAATGATAAATAATTCATCAGATGTATGAGATTTGTTGAGATTTTGGTTCATTGAAACAACCTCCAAAAATAAAGTTCAGAGAGAGTGAGGTAATGTTTTTTGTTGTTGTTGTTTTTTTTTTCCATGAATCTCTCCATCAGTATTTCCAGAAGCATTCATGTATACCTAAACTTTCTCCCTTACACACACTCGACACACAAACAGGCAAACATCTGCGTGGGAGAGCGTTCAAAGTCCTTCACGGCAGCAGTGGCGCTCGGCCCCAACAAAGCGTGTTATTAGCAGCCGACACCGTGCAGCGTTACTGCTGACACTCAACGCAAATGACTGTAATTACACACCGAGCACAAAGTAAGCTTAAAACAATGAGGAAGGCCACTTCGAAACACAACTCAGCTACATTATCACTATTTAGAAAGTTGGTGAGTGGGGAAAAAAAATCCTCTTAAACTGTTGAGCCGGTTTTGGATTGAACTTATCCACCTTTATTATGTTTCCTCCTGTCCTCCAAATAGATTGGATGGACATTTCCAGGTATCTAGGGTTTGAACTAGTCATTTGTTTTACAGTTTCTTTCAGAGTTCAGTTATATTCTTCTTTAAGTTGTTGTTTTATTACATTTTTATGTGAAAAAGTACTATAGAACAGTTACCAATTTGACTGAAAACCATAATCAAATTTCAAGTAGCTTTATTGCCAAATTAAAGAAAATTACAATGGAAATGAAATTAAATTAAATGTGTAACATAATCTGACTTATATATATATATATATATATATATATGTAACTTTTATACACTTCAGTTCAAAATTACTTCCAGGTAAAATAAACATGTTAGTGAAATAAAAAGATTACTTTAAACCTAAAAATGCCACAGTTAGTTAGAAAGTCAAGATGCAACATCTACTGCTATTCTAACAACTGTTACTATTAATAACACTAAAGGTGCAGATAAACCAATTATGCTGCTGGCTTTACTCAAAATATTTCACTTTTCTGGCTAAAAAAAACAACAAAAAATGAATAAATAAATAAAATGATTGTGGAGTGCATGTAAAACCCAAGAGTCTTTACTGATATTAAGCCTCAAACCAAAGCTCTTCACATGTCAACAGTAACTTTTAAGCCGTATTTATGAAGCGTGTTTGGTTACCTGGTGTGAGTCACAATGTCGGTGAGCGCCCCGCCCTCCAGGAACTCCATGACCACCCACAGCTCGTCTCCCACCAAGTAACTGTTGTACATGTCCACGACGTTTTCATGATGATAGTCCCTCATGATCACCACCTTCAACAGAGAAGGAGGGGAAAAGCTGCGTGTAAAGTACTTGTTCAGAAATTGTCTGTTTGTGCGAAGGTTTGTAGAAGTAAAAAGAAATTCAATTTACAATGCTAAAGAAGTCACATATTCAACAATCAATGTCAAGTCCATTGCAATAAACTACCATTTTTTTGAATTTTCACGAGTGAAAATAAAATATGTTCTAAAAAACATCTTACAGTTTTGCCATTTAATAACTATAACTTGTAATTTATTGGATAAAATGTAACATTTCCCTTCTGATGCAGGTTTAACCTTAATGGGATTACATTCAGAAATAATAGGATTACATGGGAACCAAAGCGGTCTTTATCCATGCACCCGGACTCTCTGTCTCTCCAAAACACAGAAACCAGGACCGGTCTGAAGGTCCACTTCAGTCTCCATGTAACATTAGAACCACTGAGCAGTTTGTGACGACTTGTACGTATATAAGCAAAAAAAGAAAACAAAAAACCCCTAAAATTTCCAGTTAAGTCTACTGTGTGCACGCACATCTCTGAATAAATTACTCGCTTAAGGCTTTCGGAGTAAACACTTGCTCAATTTGCAAATAAATGCAATTACAGATGCAGAAATGTCTTAGTAATTGAATTGCCTTCGCTATATTTAACAAAAAAAAAAAACTGTGGTGAGATTAACTATTTTTTCATTACCTGACAAAATAGATTTATTTTTTGTGTGTTCCACACAAAGTAACATGTTTAGTGATGCTACACAGACCAGCTCCAGTTCTGCTGCGGCTTCTTAAAGACGTCAACAATCTGTGACAAATAACAGCCGTGCAGGAATCCAAAATGAAACCATTAAATTCCTCATGGAAACAAATCTACTGGGATAATCCCCCGTGAACATTACAAAGTTAGCAGTAAGGTTCAGCCGTATCAGTATTTGTTTTTTCCCCCCTTTCACCTCGTTAAAGAGTAGTTCTCTCCTCTGCTGCTTTCTGAGGTCCATCTTCTTGACCGCCACCTGCTTGCCGCTGTGCTTCTCGCTGGCGATGCACACGATCCCCGTGGAGCCCTCGCCAATCTTGATGAAGTTGTCCAGGTATTCCCGAGGGTCGCCTGTTGGCGAGCAAAGCCTTTTCTTTAAAAAAAAAAAAAAAAAAAGGAAAAAATCCCACTCCGAGGAAGCCACAGTATACGTCTGTGCTTCCGTGCTTCTTTTCTGCCGTTCTCACCTGGGTTGACCACCAGCTGGAGAGCAGCTCTGAACTGCTCATGGGAGACTCTGGAAGGCTGCGTGTCTGAGCTTGACCCCCACGAAGGAGGAGGATAAGCCCCTGGGGGTATGTAAGGGGATGAAGGCTGCGAGTAGGCCCCCTGATGAACGCAGACACATTCACATGCAAATCAAGACAAAACAAAAGGAATAAAGACATTTCGCTTTAGTAATTTTGGTGGGATTCTCTTTTTAAATAAAGTTCTGAGCACAGAGAAAAAAGAAAAAAGCCAAAATTAGACTTGTGAGCTGATACCATAAATAGGGTTTCGGTAGGTTTCGCCAACTCACTTTTAAGAGTCTTCAAAGGCATTTCTGAGAACATTATGAATTCAATTTAAAACATATGTCTTCACAGAAATGTACAAACCTTGCCCAGCCAAGTTGTGGCAAATTTACACTTAACCATGCTAGCTAGTGTTTTTGCATCTGCCGTCTCGGGGCAGAAGAATGCAATGAAGATGTCTGACTGCCAACCAAACTTTTTCCAGACAGAAAGAAAAAAACCCTACAGATCAAAAACCTGCATCAAGAATTGAATTTAAGAAATTTTAATGTAAAACCTCTGGAGATTATTTTATATAGATTAAAATCAAAAAATTACGAGCAACCCTGATTCCTTTTCATGAGATTATCTGAGAAAACCAGAGTGTCTTTAATCAGAGGCTTTTTCAAACCCACTGTAACACAGACCTCTACAGGAGATCTTTTGTGCAAACAACCTTCGCCCTCTACAATAACTCTTTGAAGAATTGACGAGTAAAATCAGATTTAATTTCCCTTTGGGATCAATAAAGCATTTGAACTGAATTTGAATCTTAAGGTCTTCATTTTAGATACATGATTTTAAGACTTTTAAAAACTCTTTAAGGATGTGTGTGTGTGTGTGGACAACCTAATAAAAATTGCTTTTCTGTCCTAATTTGGCAGAAAATGATCACCGCATTAAAAAAAGAGGAAAAAGTTATTTCAGTTTACGCTGTTATTATTATAATACAGTCAGTAAATGTTACTTATACATGTGGGGAAGAAAAGCGTGTTTTTGTCAGAGTACCTGCGGGGTGTACGGTGGGCTGGGCTGGGAGGGAGGATGATGGTACGGAGAGGGCTTGTAATGGTGAAACATGGGGGGGTAAGGGAGGTGTGCTGGTGGGTAGCCGGGCGGTTTGGTGTGGCTCTGAGGTAGCTTGAGAGGCCCTCGAAGGTAGGTGTCACCACCTGCGACTTGGGGACTTTCGTCACGCGATGAACGCTCATAATCACCCTGAAAGAAAAGGGCCAGAGTCGGTGATTTAAACCTAACATACAGATGAAAAGACAATTCATAACAGGGATCTTCATGATGTTTGACTGACTCAGTCAAACATGTTTAAATATTAAATGAAAAAAAAATGTGGAAAGGAGTATTGGAATAGAAGTATCATACAAAATTACAAATTGATGCAGAATAGGTGACTTGCAAACAAACCGGACAGCATTTCATTGGAGCCTGAGGAAGAGTGAAATGTTTATTTTTTAAAACTGTAATTTACCTAATAAATGTCTGGATGTGGATAGATGAAGAAAATGTAAAGCATATGTAAAAATGTGATGTATTTTAAACATCCGCGTACGTAATACGAGTTTAAAGAAAAAATATAGGAACTCATATGACAAATAATAGCCGTAAAAACCACACTGTGAAAAAAATGAAGGCGCTGCGAGTCTCAGGCTAAATTCAATTACTTACGCCACACCTTCCAGGAATGATGCTCGACCAGCATTTTTCGTTTTTTTTATTCTTCACAAGTATACTGAGAGTAAATTAAAAAACCCTTTATCCTCCCCTTTATTGGGTTTCTTCTGTGCCATTTGTCTTTACCCTGACACATATACACTCCCACATGTGTACAGACAGGGCAGGAGGAGGAGTCCTGATGTGTTGGGATGGTGTATAATTACATGGTTTGGACTCTTTCAATCAATCAGTGCGAGGCAGGTGTTGGAGGGGGAGCCGGGAGCCCCCCGTTACTTATTTGCCCCCCTCAGTCTCCTCCCCAGCCTCACCCGGAGTCGGCCGGCGCTGTAAGCTGGCTGTCAGCCAAGGGTCTCCTGATCCATGTTGGTTAAACGCACATTAATCTGAGTTTGGCAGGGTAATCAACAACCCAACTCAACTGTGAAATTGAATTCCGCGGTGGAACATCGTTCGGCCAGTTTTATGCTAAGGCTGCAGAAAGGGAAAGTGCCGCAACATCAATTTGTCACCGAGAGCTGCAGCACTGAGCTCTCGCACTCCAGCACGAAACACGGAGGCAGAGAGAGGGGAGAGGAGACTCCATGCTGTCTACGATTACATCCCAAACAGCTCCCAACAATAGCGGGGAGAGAGAAGGATTTACTTTAAGGTGTGGGGGTGTGAGTGGGCTGACGGAGAGAAAAAGAAGAAATGGTTGCAGAGGGAAGAGAAAGGTGGGCTGTGCTACTCTTTTTCCCCCCCCTCTTTATTCCTTTTTGAGCACAATCTTAAACAATCGAAGAAAACATTAAGCGCATTAACTCTCACATTGTCATCAGTTGGAGAGGAACTCCAAATGATGCTACTGTAATGCTCTAAATAGGAAAATGCCATGTCAGCAGTTTTATAATAAGCCTTTATATATGTGGAACCTTTTAAAGTTTTGGATTTAAACATTATTTTGTGCTTTCAAATGAAATTAGGAACATTATACCTTTGCTGCACATTCTGTGAGTCTGTGCAAAAATAAATGGATAAATACAAATGCCCAAACTTGCGTTGTGTCGATAAACAACAACAAAAAATAAATAAATAAATGAAAAATGACCTTCTCCCGAATCACTTTTCTGCTACTCTTGCATTCTCTCTGGCTGTTTTTCCTCAGAGTGGCTATTTACTGAGGCGCACAGGTTAAATGGGTTTTCACTGCAGCATCCTGGGATCTGCATCAGCAAACCCAGTTTTCCCTCTCCGCCGCCCGACTTACTGTGAGGAGGGAAGCGAAGTGGTGAGCTGTGATAACGATAATAATGAGCGTAATGAGGCTTCGATAGCTCCGAAGAGTGATGCGGAGACTTCACACACCTTATGAAATGACCACTTTTCTCGCGCTCATAATCATATTTTACCCCCTGATGTTACAGCTACGTTTTCTACTAAAGGAAAACATGACTCCTCATGGCTTGGAACAGTTCATTCAAAGGAAAGACGGTTATTTTAGGACCCAATATTGAGCTACTTTATTTGTGAAAGGCGATTTCTGGATTTAACTGCAGTAATAATGGCTTCAAGAATACTTCAAGTATTCTTGAAGTATATACAAGAATACTTCTTGTCAAAGTGAAGTCTGTGTAGCAAAGCGCTATCCTGTTGCTCTCAGCTGGTGACCTTGTCTTGTAAGTTTAAGCTATTATTATGGATGTGAAGGTAGTAAACTCAAATGTCTAAAAATGGTCTTCCAAATGTAACTGGACAAGAATAGAAAGATCCGTCTTACTCTCTGTATTGAGATTTCTCCCTTCGTACGTTCATGTCTGTCTGATTCCGTCCAGAACAACGACTCTCCTCCATTCCTTTTGTTCTACGTTCCTGTCCAATCAGTCGATATCAGCATTAATTGATCTGTTTGCAGCGACAGCGGCCACTGCAGAGCAGTAATTCTTTATGTGGCAGTTCCTGCCTCCTTCAGGGAAGAGTAAATTAAAGTTGACACCATCTATCAGGCCTAGGGACTACAGTTAAGGATCACAATGAGGAAAGTGAGAAGGAGTGGATTTTCAAAAAGAACTGGAGGTGGATGAGAGATGGAACTAACTGAGGGGATACTTCTGTGTAATTTTCTCTGAAATGTTGCGACAGGCTCGTCAGGGGGCGTGATGAAACGTGTTTCCTATAATTTGATCGCTGGACAGTTTAAAGGAAACACCATTAAAAAAAATCCCTGTCGATGTTAAAGATTTTCACCAGGAGAATCTTCAGCTTTTGTGTTTCTAAACGCTCACCTTGCCTATTGTTTGCGAGTTGGCGAGACTCTCGGAGAGGCGAGGGTAGGTGTAGGAGCTGTATGGATGGGCCTGAGGAGGGTTCCTCAAAGCCCCGCTGGCAGCATAGGGAACATTTTGCTCCTGCAACCCGGATCCTGACCGAGATCGCTGCCTGATAGCTGGTGTCGGGCTCGTCTGGGTCACGTAGGAGCTCTTGGGTCTCTTGTCATATTCGTCCCGCAAGCCGCCGTAGCTCCACTCGCTATCCGGGTAGTTGATCTGCTCGCTGTGAAGAGAGGCCCGGGAAGGCGTGCCGACTGAAGTGTCCCGGTAGTCCTGACTGGACGAGCCCCCAACTGAGGCTCGGTAGTAGCCGCTGGAGCCCACTCCGCTACCGACTGTGGAGGCCACCTCATCGGCCGAGCGCCCTTTGCTCTCCAAATAGGTGTGGTAGTCCGGCGGGAGCTTCCCATAGTCTGTTTTTTGAGGCATGGCGTCGGGGTAGAAGGGGCTGCGGATAGGGTGGGAATGGCCATTCTGCTTGGTGAACCGGTAATGCCTCCCAACAGCCCAGTCTCCATCTATGGAGAAGCTTGGCTTGCCGGCTTCCAGGGAAAAGTCCCTGCTGGAGGTATCCAGATCGCACGAGTAGCGGGAGTAGTAGTGGTTGAATCCATTCTCCTCTAGAGCGGCCAGATGACCACTGCCTAACGGCTTGGAGCTGATTCCAGCCTGCTGGACCCCTGGTGGGCTCTCTTTGCGCAGGGAGTTGGAGCGTGTCACTGAAATGTTGTCAAACTCCTCTAGCAGGCCGTTAATAGATGCATCTTTGGGTGGCCGGTTCCCTCGAACAATGGTCTAAAGGAAGAACAAAGACATTTACATTTAACACACAAGAGAGCCTGAAAATAAAAGCACAGAGGGAGACAGCCATTGGGTTGGTAGATAAAGTTATAATTAAATCATTCCAAGCTGGAAAGTGAATAAAATGAATTGAAATTCTTGTTCAATCAACCTTCGTTACAGCAAACATTTTTCAGGACGGAATTTCAATTCATCTGTATCGGGGCTTTGTAGCAAGTATGAAATTAATCATCACTTGCAGTAAATGTCATCTCAAAGAACAGCAGGCATCAGTTTATAGAACCATTAATGGTAAGAAATAAAAATTAAAAATGTAAAAAAAAAATAAAATAGCATGCTAAGAAGTGCATTAAGATAAATGGCAAAATACCTCATGAGCTAAAATATATATAAAAAAAGGCTCTGTGGATTAAAGGTGCTAATTCCTGCTCCATTTCCCTCGCAACAGATTAGCTTCATTTCCAGTGGGCTGATCAGGTTACATTAATAATCGTGAAGTGGGGTTTCATGCTTACGAGTCAAATGAGCATACCAACATGCACCTACAAAGAAATGAGTAAGTCAGGGAGAGAGCGGAGAAAGGGCCGACATGCTTGCATCTGCTTCAAAGCGCAGGAAGAGTGCTGCTTATCCCCTCCTACCTTGCTAAGCCTTTTTTACAAGGCTGTGCCGTGAGTCATGTGGGGACTGAAGCTGCAGCCTTGCACCTATGAATGTAATCTGCGTGCATGCCTGGTGTGTGTGTGTGTGTGTGTGTGTTTATGTGTGCCTGTACACAGTTTGTACAGTGAGGATGCTGAGTCTCAGTACTTTCGTTTCATGAAAGCAACCTGTTCCAATACTTCTCTCAATATTTCATGAAACAGTATGTTTGATCAACAAATGACGAGGGAATTATTGAGCCGTGGGGATTATTAAAAAATTTAAACTGCTACATCATCTATTGAGAGGTTTTCAGGCTGTGGTGACTCGCACATGTATTCATACCACTTTAACTTTTTCACATTTTGTTAACTAACTGAAATAAAAGGGAAAAGCGTATATGCACTGTAAAAATAAACAGTCTCTAATATATGATAAAATACCAGCAGCTGTGGTTGCCAGAATTTTACCACATTTATATTAGCAATAAAAACTTTTTTTTTTAAAGTGTGGATTTCAAAAGTTATTACAAATGAAAATCAAATGGATTTCTGGATTTCTATTAAACCCATTTTACTCTGTTACGATTGCCAACTTAATTATGCAATTATGAGTGTGCAGGTGCCTGTCTCTGATTGGTTCCTAGAAGACGACGGAGACGTCCAATTGGTGGCCTCCTGGAGGTGACGGATATAAAAGCTGCAGATCCATCCTCAGCCCACCCCAATCGGCCACAATGTTTGTCTGCTAAAAGTTCTGGAGTTTGTAGGAGTGAGCTGCCGTTTATGTTTGCTTAGTTTTCTCATGTTTTTCTTAGTTGGGGAGGAAAGTTTTTGTCATTTGGTTTATTTACTTTCAATTAGGTAGGTTTCGGTTAATATTCAGATAGTTTCTGAAGCCATATGCTCCATTTGTAATGTCTTAATCAAAAATACATCTTTTTAACATAAATAACATTATAAAATGTTCAACTGTGTGTGTTGGCTGCTTGGGCTCTGAAGAGGATGGATCCTTCATGTTACAATCTGGCCAAGCCTAGACGGGTCGTAACATACTCCAATACCCTTAAATAAAATCCAGTGTCTTCAGGTCACATAATCACAAAATTTGTAAAGACGTTAATGTTCTTTGACGATCCCAGAGATTTAATAGAGAACTTCAGTGAACAAACAGAATGATGAAGACTAAGAAACACACCACACTGGGTGAAGACACAGGTGAGGACAAGCTTAAAGCAGGGTAGGATTATAAAACAGTATCCCAAAAACGAAATATTTCAAAGAGAACTGTTCAAACTGCTGCTCAGAAATGCAAAAAGTGTGGCACAAGTGGAAACTTACCATGAAACTGAAACTGACAGTGTAGGTTTGGATTTTTTCTCCCTTAATAATAAACACATTCATTTAAAAACTGCCTTTAGTGTTTTCTTGTGTTTTCTTTGGTTAGTATTTAAATAAATCTGATGTTCTGAAAAAAAAAAAGTGACAAACTTGCAAAAGAAAAAAAGAAAAACAGGAATAGGATAGAAATGTCCTCACAATATTCACATTAGTTCGCAGCACTATACTTTCAATTGTGTTTTAGCAAACTATTTATTTAACTGTGACTTAAAAATTATATACATGTCACGAGTTTTCCAATTTTTCTCTTTTTGAGTATCTACAACCACATGAAACTTGGTTGTAAATACTCAAAAATCACCAGAATCCCCCAAATCATTTCTCCTCGATGTGATTGCAGTGCAGATTTAAAAGTTCAGCCAACCTCTGATGAGGTTTAATCATCAGAGCTGTCAAAACAATTAGCGTCCTGATTTATATTCGACATTTCATAATCTTTGAAATACTTTTTATCTTTGGAAAGAAAACTTCAACACCATCTTTGAATTTTAAGGAAAGCTGTTTAAGTTTAGCAACCCTAAACTTAAACCAAGTTATATTTCCTTGGACTACAACTGTAATCTTGCTTACGGCGACAAACCAACCTAAACTGTTTGCATGGATATTTGTCAGTCATTTCCTCTAATGCAGGAGTTTTACTCTCCTGCAACTCTCAGTGCAGGAGCGTCGCATCAGCAAGTTTTTACTCTTTGACAGTCACGCAGCTGTCACTCTGTGGCGTCTCGTGTCACATGTGCTGAGGCAGAGTGTCAGAAAACCCCAGACGACGATTCCTCAACAGTATTCTGCTGGCACAGGTACTGTAAGTGGTCACGGCGAACGCACACCGCTCTCCTCGTTTCATTCACCCATGACAGGATGGTTTCCACAAGAGTCGTTAGTAAAAGCAGAAATCTTACTCTGAGCTCACAGACTCATGTCTGTCATATTAACTGCGGTGACAAAAATAAAACTAGGAAAAAACCCAACAGAAAACACTGAGGTTACAATAAGAGTAACTAAGAAATAACTCATAAAGGCATTAAATTACAGAACAATATCAAATTTTAAAAAATCACTTTTTGAAAATGGAAAATGATTTCAGACAACACAAGATTTTGAATGATCCACAAACAACCCGTTATCTTATTATATTAAATCAAGAAAATGTTCATGTACTTGTCGGATAATATCTCAGTATTAATTAGATCTCAAGTAACTCCTGAAGTGGTGTTTTTGTCTCATTCCACTTCCTTCATAATTAGCCTGTTATTCACAATGAACGCCACTCTGGAATTACTTGTAAACCCACAAATCTGATCTTTTTCCCTCCAGTTCACACACCCTGCCTGTACCCCAACACGGTGCACGAATGCTACGCCTGATTTCACTCACAAAGTTGTTCAGATCTGGGAGTAATTCTACTTTTATGCCAGAAATCCGACAGGATTTACAATTTGCTGGGGTATATTAGCAGTGCGTTATTGCAGTGTAGATGTCTGAGTTTGACTCAAGCTTAAAAACCCATAGAATATGAGTAAATAATTTTAAGACCAGTGATTAACCCATTTAAGGCCAACTTACTTTTAAAAAATGGATTTAAGACATTTTATGGCCTTAATTTAAGATACATTAATTTAAAGCTTTTTTAAGGATCATATGCATCAGCAGACAACAATAAGGCTTATCCAGATAAGCAAAGAGTAGTATTAATGAAACAAGAAGCTCATCAGATTTCAGTATCTGACTTGAAATAAGACAACAACTTCTAGAAAGCTGTATTGCTTTATATGCAAATAACGTGAAATTGTGGTTAAAAGTAATCGGTATAAACATGAAGACGTCTATTCATGTGTAAAAGTGGTTTAAAGGGAGTTGGAGTTCATCGAGTGTTTTTTGTTTAGTCAATTTGGACGAGAGCTCTGGGTTGAAAATATCAAATTTTCAGCATATTTTCCTGAGCTAAAGGACACTTGACTTTAAAAATGTCCATGGAAGTGTAGTTTTTAGACAATAAAGGAAATTCCTGTGCTTTATTCTTCTAGGTAAGAGCCAAACAGGGGATTCAATATTCAGAAGTCATTATTTATCCAACAGAAGTTGTGCTTCCACACACCAGCCCCTCCTTTAGTTTCATTATTTTTGCGAACCTCGCTCCCCCACTTTAACAGGCCAGTTGTTCTCTTCTGCCTGACAGCTGTAGGCTGCCTGATGCCGTAAACTCCAACCCAAGGTGAAAAGGGCCATAAAAGCAGAGAGTAAAACCTAGCCGCAGGGCGGACGGTCTTTAAAACAGGTCACCGAATGGAAATCTATCATGCTGGGTACAGATGTTGCAGGGAGCACACAAGGTAAACACGGGTCTGTAGCGCCACAATATGTAATAACGTAGTGAAAATAAAACATCCTTGAACGCATTGTGCGATACTTTCTGCAGCAAATCCAATAACATCATCACATTTTGAGTCGATTATTACAAAATTCAGAGGCAACTCTTTTTACATTTTTTTAAAGAAATGATAATGTAATAATGTAGCGCATTATGTAGTAAACAATCACAAACCGTTTGTGTTCATCTTAGCCATTATAATGCGATCGTAACAATCATGTTATAGATTCTATAGACATTTAAATCACAACTTAGGTCGATAAATGCTGAACTTTTGGTCATTTAGTTCCCTTTTCACACTCATAGCCAGTAGGTGTCATTCAAGGCAAAAAGATTCAAAGGATTTTAGTGCATTTAATGTCAGATATTACAAAATACAGTTTTAATTATGTTTTATCTCATTTTAAAACCAAATTTCATTACGTTATTACATATTGTGGTATTGCTACATGTGCTACAAGGACTGAAGTCACAAAGGTCAGAGATCAAAAAGTGCTTCTTAAAATTTGGTCACACTAAGAGTCTCACCTCTCGCCTCAACTCTACTTAGGTGAAAATCTCCAAAATGAGGCTCCCGCATCAAGTCACGCTACTTGAGGATGTTGGTGATTCAGAACTAATTCAATTGGCAAACAAGATCAGGGAGTGCCGGTTATCTCATAAGACATAATCATCCCCATTTGGCTCATAATCAAAAGGGCCGTGTCAAAGGAGCATGACGAGTACGGGCTGGCGAACGGGGGGAGGAAAGAGTCGAGACGAACAAGGCAGGCGACTAAAACCGAGAGGAGGACAGAGGTGCAAAGGCGAGAGGGAGAGACAAGGTTAATTGTGTGCCGAATCACTGTCAAACAGCCGGCATCAAGCTTGGAAATCTTCCCATTAATTTGAATTAAGGGTCTGATATTGGCTCCCGTGCTCGGCTCGCCCTCCCTCCTCCTCCTCCTCCGCCGTCTTCTGTCGTCCTTACAGCTTGGCGAGCCTTGCGCACGGGTCGCCTTCAGCGGCGGCGGTGACAGCGGCTATATTTCACCAGCGTGCGCCGTTGGCCTGTCCTTTAGTGATAAGCTGTAATAGATCTACTCTCTCAACTCAGCACGGCCTTTTCACGGGAACGGAAAGGAAAGGCGGAAAGGAAAAAGAAGGAAAAATACTGCCGTTCTTTAGGAAGGTAATCATACAAAGGGAGGAGATGTTGGAAGAAACTGAGTCAGCTTAAATAATAATAAAAAAAGAAGAAAGACAGATAGGAAAGGATGGAGGTGAGGGGAGGGAGTGACGTAGAAAGAGAGCATGAAAAATGAGGCTCGTTGAGAGATAAGAGGGGGATTAACCTTGCTGGTAATGAAGGGAGGGTGTGACGAGAAGATGGGAGGGAGGCAGAGAGGGGGAGATAATTAATGAGCTTGCCCTTCCCGTGACTCCTTCCCAGAACCCGGGTTGGGAGGACGCGCCTGGCTGGCCAGCGGGGTCCCGGGACAGCAGAGGATCCGATCAGCAGAGCTGCTGCTCGGCTCCTCCGCACTGCAGCTTTTGTTTGAGCTTCTGAAACGGTCCAGTCCACTGCTGCAAGGCCAGGACGAAGACTGACTCACACCTCGTTCAATTTACCCCATAGTCTTTCAGCACGACGGAAACGAATACGAGAGGTGAATATTAAGAAGCATCCGATTAAAATCCATGTTTATGAATGTATATTAATCATTTAGTTTGTTTTACTTCAAAGCATTTACTTTATATTTTCTTACAAACCAGACAAGATACAGAAAAATTTTGTGATAGTTTTACTTACAAGTGTACTGTTGGGAAAATATCCAAACTGGAAAAATAGACTTTGGCGTCTATTTCCTGTTTTATGAATCGTCTTTCCAACAATAAAGATCCATTCACTTTGCGTCTTTTGTGTCAGCTTGAGCTTAACATTTTGAATTAATATTTTCACATTTTTTTTATTCTGTCTCTTTGTTTTTGTTATACTTCTACTAAACAGTTATTTTTTTTAATTCCTATTTATTCTCAACTTTGTACTCCTAGATGTGATAAATAAATGTGTGGGGGAAACTTTTTGTTAGCTTAAAGAGTTGACATTAAAAAGTACTGATCATTCAGTTAAATAAACGTTTCCAAAATCACGTCGTTTTAGAACCTAGATTGTAAATTTAATATGTATTAAACACATCAAATATAAATCTTTGCGCTGAAGTAACAGAAGCTGTGATGACTGATACTAGAATAAATATGTACTATAATTCATACAAATAGTTAAAGAAAGACTCACAAACTAGAATAATTACAATAATAGCAGATGATGCATAAAAAAATCAGCTGAAATATTTGCAGCAGTAATCAGGAGGTACAGATTGAGTAATTAAGACTAGTCCGAATCGTCACAATGTACAAACCAAACAGCGCTTCAGAAATTACTTTTCCAAAACAAGGAACTTTGTTTAAAAATCCTTAAGCTGCTGTCACATTATCACTCATTTTATGACATAATATTATTGTGTGATAAACCTTTTTTGTGGATTTAAAGATTTAAAAAAGCAACATATTTTATAAAATCAACATCCTGCTGACCATACTCAACACAAAAAAAGTCAATTGTAATATAATTTGATGACCTAGTTCTTACTGCAGTGAGTCGCAGTCATTAGGACTGCAGTTTTAAACACAGTGAATCTAAAGTAGCAGCTTCCAAACCTAAATACATTTATAAACACCACAAATCTGTGTAATATTGCGCCTCCAAAATGGAATACAACAATGCCTGTGCTTCGCTTTAATCAGATTCAGTGGCTAGATTTTTTTTTAGCGTGTGGTCATGCTCTTAAAGCTCATCACCTACCCCACCTCAAGCCTTTATCTCTGCTTCACACACACACACATCCACACCGCAGGAACATCGCCCACTCAGTACACCCACTCCCAACTCTCACAGTCCTACTGGAGCAGTAGCTGCACACACCATGTTTTCTTTTTTTTCTTTGACATTATCTGATGCACTTAAGCAGAACGAGTGAACGTTGGTGCAACAAAAATATTCATCCACCACCACCTGCATCTCAACTCTCTGCCTCTCTCTCCCAGCCTTTGTGTATTAAATCCAGTGCAGGCACAAGTCTGTGGCTCTCTGTCACGACTCGGGCTGCGGAGGAAAAAAAAAGAAAGAAAGAAACAAAGAAGGAAAGAAAGAAAAGGCACACATGGGGTTTTACTCACACACAAACAACGCTAGTGTGCTACTATGCTGTGCTCTTCCTGCAGTGCACTATCCTACTGCACCAGTGACCGTTTTATGAAGCTCTTTGGCTGCTTTATGACTACAATGATATCAGACAGAAAATGTACGGGAGCAGACATATTATACTGGTGATTAAGAAGGAACTACACAAGATCAACCTGTGATTATACACAAACAGAAGAAAAATCATGTCAGAAGCAAATGTGTATTAGACTTTAAGTAGTTTTAGGTAATAAAGTGGCTCTTATGCATGACTTGACAAAAAACATGAGATTAAGATGAAAACTTGACTCATTTCAAAAGATTTAAGATGTACTCCACCTCCCTCTGCTGAACAGAAATTGTACTGCAACATGCTGCAAAAACCCACATTTCTATACTTTATCCTTTCTTTTCTCAAGGGAATAAAATGCTGACCATTGTTATATATTAAAATATAATACAGAAGCTACTCTTATTCTACTCCACTATTCTTATTTTTACATAACTTGGTGCAAGTAACCTTTACTCAGAGTAATCAGACAGGAAATGGGCAAATAGAACAGGGGTGAGACGTGTCAAAGGTCACAAGGTCAGGAATTGAACCCAAAACAACTACATGGAAAGTTATAGGCTCTGGAAGTGGGGCTACCGCTGCACCATGTGATGCCCCACTGCTTCCCTCTTTGCTTTGGAAATGTCTAAATAAATGCATTTATTCAAAACAAAAATATTTTCATTACATGTAAAAAACAGATATCAGATTTAGCAAGCAGAACTCTAAAAAATACACTTTAAAACATTCTGGTTTAAAGTGTATTTAAAGTGTAAATAAATCTGTTTAATTTTTATATAGATATAGAGCTTATTCTTAACCTAAAGTCAAGGGAAAGTAACATGTTTTCTGTTGTTAAACGTTTTTGAAAGTAAAATAAGACATAGAAGCGGAGGAATTTTTTTATATTTCTGATCATCATCAAACAAACCAGAGAAGTTCGCCAATTATAAATCAAAAGTCTTTTTAGACGTTTAAAAGGCAAAATTACAGACGGTAAATTAGGCTATTGACTCTTTACTCGATGTTTTGTGTCTTGCTGCCCTCTGCTGGTCAGGCGCAGTATTTCCTTAATAATTGTTTGCCCGGCTTGAAGTTACGACGCTTCTACACTCGTTAAAATCCCAAGTTTTTGTAATGTAACACAACAGCTCGAATCACTTCCAATCACAATACTGCCTGACAACGAGGCTCGCCTGTAATATTTTGAAAGAGACTCATAAAGTCAGATTTCTTGAAATGTTATTACCCAACACACAGAAGAGGGTTTAGCTACATGTTCAACAGTTTTCCTCAGGCAGTCTCGCTAACAGCTAGCGACTAGCTGTTAGCTACAACCCTAAACAACCTCCGTCATCCTGCTGTAAACCAAACACTACTAATTCTAACAGATAGGTTTAACTAAAAGAGAAGTCTACATAGCTGAATAAAAGTATATGTTTGAAAAACAATCATAAACATAAGAAATAAAGTGATTAAGAGGGGTTGTTAAAAGATAAATCAGCGTCCTGCAGTCTTGTAGCTAAGACAACAGCGACCTCTTGTGTCTAAAGAAAGGGTTGAAGAGAGAACTTCATACACTCTCTTAAACCAGGGTGCCATGTTTTTGTGGTACAACTTCACGTAACATTTCTAAGAATTGTGGATAATATCAAATGTCTTCTAAAAAAATAAATTGTCCAGAATAAAGAATGTCTTGTTAATTTTGGCTAATATTTTGTCGGTGGGTCACATTATGACCAAAGCAGAAACAGAAAAAGAGCTAACTAGCTAGCAGCACACCAGGATTGCAGGAACTTTTACAGGCTGCTTAGACCTGAAAAGGTCAATGTTCTGAGAATTTAACTAAAAGCAATATGTGACATTACAGGTAACATTTATTTATTAATTCACTAAAATATGATTCAGAGGTTCAATGTTACTGTTTATCCCTCTTTGATTATCTTTGTCTCAACACATTTATTGTGCTTTACCGTCTTCTACATCCATCTTTGGTTGCAGGATGTGGGATTTGCTCACACTTAATCAGAAAATAGATAGATTTCATGCAGTAATCCTCTTATATATTATAGTTTGGATAGAGAATACTGTATGTATCATGCTGCTGTAAGCTGAGCCTGTTTCCTCCAGCTATATGATTCGTGCTACGCCCAGATCTTCATCGCTGGCCGTTTAGAGGAGCATGACCCGGTCCCC
>CAEFZY010009320.1:0-65418 GCA_903066815.1 Brachyrhaphis roseni | reverse complement strand
GATAGATAGATAGATAGATAGATAGATAGATAGATAGATAGATAGATAGATAGATAGATAGATAGATAGATAGATAGCAGTTAAGTTTTTAAAAACAAGATTTCAAAAAGTGCAGCATGTTTGCTGTTTAAAGTGAGACTTTCACCATCTGCTTGAATGCCAGGATTCTGATAAATATATTTCATGCTCAGTGGTGATGGTGCCTTTTCCCCCCCCCCATCTTTTTCTCTCTCTCTCTACCTTCTGTGCGAAGCATAGTTCCCAGTCACATGTCCAGATCCATCACAGCCAGGTGTTGGGCACCTGCAGGTTGAGAGACACAGACACCAGGTGCTTTTTACAGCATAAAGTGGATCAATGGTAATATGCAGGAAAGCAGCACAAATAGCTAAATGAGTTCATGTTGAGGACATGGAAATCTTGCATAGTGTGTAATGGGAATGAAAGGGATAAACAGATCTGATATGGGGGAAAGCAGAGGCAAATTCAATGGAAGCAAGAACAAGTTGCCTAGTTTTATGTGAAAAAGGCTTTAAGAAACAAAAAATACCCGTTTTTAAAGCACATACTTTAGTTCCTGAGAGTTGGCTGCCATCAGTGATTTGAGAGTTTTGTCAGCCAGGGGACATCCAGACACACTGGAGAGGATAAAGAGCTAAGAGTCACTTTAATTCATGCTTTGATCACTGTTGGATTAAATCATCACAATGCATAAATAATACAATATTATTTAAAAACACAACTTCCTCCTCGGGAAAAGAAAACCTTTTCATCAAACTGTCATTTAATATTATGAACTGTGAAACCTGCAGTTTGTGACAAGTTTAAACAATAAGCACTGTTTGCCTTGGCTGCATAACTTTGAGCTGCTGCTAATGAGACTGTAATTAATTGCGCTACCTCCGATGTGATGCATAATTCCCTGTCACATGGCCGCTGCCATCACAGCCTGGGGTCGGACAGCTGCACAGGGAACACAAAGCATTTAATACACAGATTACTCCACTTCCCACAGACTTTGCCAAGCTGCGACTGAAATCTTTTATTTGACACTGAGAGCCCTCTCATTGACATTAAAAAGAAACAAGAGTTAGTAGAGCGAGAAGTTTAGTAAGTGTTTGTGATCACAGTGCTTAGGATTCAGTGTGGTAATGTCTCTGAGCGTCGTTCAGGAGATCTCAGGGGAAGCTGTGCTGTGCAAAAACTAAAGGGTCCTACTTTTCTGGTGGGAAGACCCAGTAGAGTAGAGCATGCACTCTAACTACAAGAGTCAAGAGTTGTGCGAAGCTTTTACAGGGAGAAAACTCACTTTTAAACAGACACAATTCTTCTCCACATGAACCTGCAGACATATCAGTTACAGTCAAATGTGACACAGGGAGTTTCATTTGACCCACTTAAATCAATCTGCTCTTGGGTTCGGAGTTACACTTTTAAAAAAAAAAAAAAATCATTAATACTGACCATCTGCCGACTAAAAGGGAGGATCAGCTTACACATATCTGACTGAATAAAGATGCTGCAAGATGTTTCAGCATTTAACCCTGCATAGCCTACCTCAAAAGCTCCTTCTTTGAATCCCGCAGCAGCAGCTTGGCTTTGGGGCTTAACATACTGCCGTCCCCTGGATAGTGATGGTCCTCCAAGGACACCTGATCGTAATCCTCCTGAAGAGAAAAACAAAACAACAACATAGCTAGAAACTCTCTCTTCACTGACCTAAAAGTCAATAATTAAGAAAATCCCTTTGTAATACTCTTAAAACATTTGCTAAAGGTTAGAGTGCAGCAAAAAGAGATTAGGCCTGAGGACACTGGGGATGTAAACCACATATCCATTTAAAGTAATCCACAAAGTGTTTATGATGCAAAGCCATGGAGTACTGATGTTTTTATTTAAATCCAACAACTTATACCTACAACAAATAAGTAGCGTTTTTGAAACATAAGAAGCCATATTATGGTTCATTCAGAGTCCCTTGCACATCAATGTGGAGCACAGAAGCACTGATTTAGCAGTGTAATTAAGTTTGATATATTTTCAGACATGCTGTCGCTATGTCTTTAAAAATGTCACTTTAAATATTTTTAAGGCACTAAGTGTGAATAAGAAACAAGATTGTCACTAAAATTAAAGAGAAAGGTGACTAATTTCTATTGCTGCAAAACTGTGGGCCATCTTAAAAAATACACATATTTATACTTTTCAGTTCAGACTAAATCTTTAAATGTTTTGATTATTTATTTTTTTGCAAATATGTTAAAACATTCCTCATTTCACCATTTCTGCTTTTCACACATTTTATCACCTTATAAAATTCTTAAAAAAGTATAGATTAAGGTCACATCACTAAAGTTTAAATGTAATTTATAAATTAACAAAGTATGTATCCTAATTTGTAAAAGTATTATATTTAATTTAAGTTTAAATTTTACTATTTACCACTCTGCATATTTACTTAAATGTTGTGCAAACAGAAATATGCTTTACATTTAAAGAGCTCACTAAAGAACAAGTGAAGCAGTTCAAAAACTATGTATCTGAAAGTCTTCAAAATTATAGCATAAGTCCAGACCATACAAAAAACCAATGTGTAGACAGACATATTTTTATTTTTCATACTCAGAAGTAGTAAAGGTTTGGTTGTTTATCAAATTTTAAAATTTCAAGCATTTCTAAGAAATCCATAAAATGTATAACTAAATTAACAATCCAAATTGAAAAAATAAAACTGAATGTTTTAAACAGCTTAGTATGAATTTTGAATTACAAAAACGTCATACTATTTAACTTAAAATCATTAGAATGTTTGTTTGCACTTTGTACATTAGAAAAAAAAAATTTTTAATGCATTTGAACTATCAGGGCTCTAAAAAATGTTAATATTTAGACTAACTGGTGAACCAATAAATGAATACCTTTCGTCTTACTGTTCTTATTCATCTGACTACATACAAAACTGTAATTTGTTTGTTACTTCAGCTACTTAAATTGTTTGTTTTTGATTCTATGAAATATAATCTGTCATTTGATAATAAACTCGCATATTGCTGCTTATACTTAAATTTAACTGATGTTTTAGATATTGCAATTTACCTAAAAGATTAATCTAAAAAATGAGTGAAACTGTTCAAATCTCACTTTATCTGATAATATCTTTCTAAAACTCTTTGAGAAATGTTAGACAGTTTGGCAAAGTTAAGAATATGTGAAGCAAAGATGTTAAAAGTTAGATTCCTTTTACTTTTTTTTAAAATAATTTTTTCTGTCTTCATTTGCTTTCAATGGAAATTTCTTGCATTTTTAAAAATCTACAGCAAAAATTGAAAATATACTTAAAACAGGTACGGATAAATTTTGATTAAAAATTAATTACTATAAATATGGAACTAATGTTTGTCTAGATGTTACAATCCCCTTCTGTCATATTTTCCCCTCCCATCCTCAACAGTTTTATTTGTGTTTTTACGTCACAAGCAGCTTTTTACCTCTTGGTCCTGTAAAACATGTGCTTTGCTGAAGTTGACAGGGATGGAGTTCTCCCAGGTTTCTCTGTCACACAGCGGCTGGTAGAAGGCGGGGCCGATGAGTAAACTTCCGCCTTTCGCCAGGGCAGATTCAGGAGGCGGCAGCTGTTCGTCCGAAGGTGTTTTAGCCCGGGCTTTTCCATTCTCTTTGCACTTCTTCATGCTTAGGTCCAATGTCCCATTTTCATCCACCTCAATTAGCATATCCTAAAGAAAAAGATCCCCAAAAAACAGTTACAGAATCCAGTTGACACATGCAACAACATGTTATTAAAAAAATATATTATTTTAGTGCTGCGAGTGATAAAAAGTAGGGGGGGAAAAGAAAAATGAAAGGTATTTTCTAATTACAATAAGCCAGCAGTCATGCTGTAAAAACGTTCACCCCTTTCTTTGTAAACACGAATAAAATGACTTAAAAAAGCAGCGCAAACAACGTATTTAAATAATTCATACAGCAGTTATCTCACACCAGACAAAATACCAGACTAAGCCAGCATTAATTCTGCTGAACACAAAAAAAATAATCACTGGTGTGTAGTTTTTTTTTTTTTTTTGGTGACAGCTGTATCATCTGTTTTCTAGGACACACAACCAAGATGGCAGCTGGGAGACAGGGTGTGCGTGTGTTTGTGTGTGTGTGTTTTAGATGGGGGGTTGGGTTGTTGGTTTTAGGTCATCATTATTAAAGCAAAAATTAAAAAAGCTTAATGTGGCATAAGTTTCCCCTGCTGACAGATGTGTTTGTCGTTTGTGTATTTGGTTTTTTAGTGCTGAAACGTACTGGCATGATGACTTATGGCTCTTTTAAGGTATTAAAAGGTGGACCTCATTAGAGGCTAAAATCGTTTTTTCCATAAATGAAACCAATTACTCAATCCATATTTTTCATTAAACCCTATCTATGATTATAGGGTCAATTATTAATGGTAGTTTGATTAATTAAGAGTAATTTTCATAAATGTGACTGTCCAGTTTAATTATCCTGCACTGAAAATGGCATCAGTGTGAAATTAAAGAACTTTTATTAATTTATTGTGCAAAACATTTGCTTTTCTCTCTCTTTTGTTTCATTGAATAACTATAACAGCAGTTTCACACTTTTCCTTGCTTTTTTTTTTTTAAGCGTCTGGATAGATTACTTTCTGGTATATTTCAAAGTGTAATATATTTACATATGCATATAAGTTAAAGCATCCAGCGACATATAACACTCTAAATATGGCCCCCTCTTTTTCAGACGCGAAAGCTGTTCTTCATTTTGTGTGTCTGTCCAAGACAACTAAGCTGTAAACGAGAACAGATGATTAACTTGCTAACACTGTTTTATTCATTCAGTGGGCTGGTACCTGGTACAGAGCCACATTCTCAGCTCAACAAGCTGGGAGACAAGGATCTGTGCTGTGTAGGTGTGGAAACCTTGAATCATCTACAGTACACAGTGCACGTATGTAACCCACAGAATGTGATCAATATTAATCATGACGTGAGTTGGGAAGTTGTTGAACACAATGCCATGTTGGGCATTCGTCGCAAGCAGAAGACATCTTGATCTGCACACATTTTCCTGCAAAGAGTTTGGATTTGGTGTGAATTAAACTTTTGATATGTTAACTCCTTTTGCTAATTGGCTTAATCCGTTTGAAGGCTTCTAAAGACGATCTGGTGTAGACACACAGCCTATGCTGGATCATATAACTAAGCAAAATATCCTCTGCCATCTGCACTGGGCAAGATGCATCTTCAGACATCAGTTCAAGGGTTTTACATGCCAGCTGATGTCAAAACAAAATACAATGCCACATGTTTCACCAAAAAACAAGAAAAAAATAAAAAGAGATGAGGAGTCTAAACGGGGAAAGCCGGCAGATTTTATTTTTTCTTCAGACGTGATGCATTGGCGGTTCTTGCATGAATGACGGCCCGATAAAGACCTTCCTTCCGCACTCAAGAGCAAAACAAAAAATTTAACTATATTTTATTTTTTATTATTATTATTTCACAAACAGTCACATCTGGTTAGAATAATTTATCTCACATTTAACCAGACTGTATTTTAGTTTGCAAACTAAAGATGAATAAATTCAGACTTAATCCCTTATATAAAACTGTAAAGCGGCCTTCTGTGTCGTGTTTATTATTTCTCTTGAATAAGATCTCAAGTCTAACATTGGCTGCATTGTGTACTCATATTTTCATACATTTTTATACTGTGCACCACTATGTTGTCTGCCTAATCCCCTTTAACTGGACGTAAGCAATACAAAAAACTTGCTTTGTGAAACTAACAATTTTTTTTTCTTATTTGTTATATTTTGGAGAACTCATACTGCTATCTAGGACAATGCCATGTTGCTCCTACAAAAGATTCAAGAGCAAAATAGCAGGTAAATAAGGAGGTAAAAAACCCAGATTTTTTTCCTTGGTGTCGAGCTTGAACTCTTTGTCTCCCTTTCATTTCACTCACAAATCAGAGCTCTTTTAGAGAACAACAACAAAGATCTTTCCAATGGCCTAATTTTATTACCTTGGTTGAGGTTGCCAAGGCCTGGCCGCTGATAGTTTCCATGCTCTTCCGGTAGCGAGTGGAGAGGTTAAGAATGGCGGCTGTCGCTGCAGTGGCCTGGAGACTGTCTTCTTTTTTGAACTGACTCGGAGGACTGTGTTGACCAGAGATGGGCATGCAGCCACCCGAAGCTCCGAGTATGCCAGAATACTGCTGAGGTGCTAAAAGACAAACAATCCGGCCATTTAGCTGCTAGGGCACAATGTGTTAAACTCAAACATCAAAATCCTTAGAAATGTTTCAAAGAAATCTTTGTAATACACAGAGTTGAATTTTCATTCCCAAAAAGTATGAAACTTACAGTCAGGGTATTGCAACATTTCCTGGTCTTGGTTGGTCCCGAGCAGTGACTGTTTGCCGAAGACCTGTGCATCAAAGCTGGCATAATCGAAGCGAATTCGGCTGTACTTGTCCATTTCTTTTGTGAGGCTGGTTTGCAAGGCTGCTACTGGATGAGATAGCCTGTAGTTCAGTTGGTTCATTTCAAACTTCTTTATTAAGCTGATTGCCCTAAAAGTAGGAGAACAGAAGAGTGTGCCTTATTGTATAAAAGAATTTACGAACAAAGGTGGCTGAAAAGTTAATAAAAAGCAGTAAAACTGTAGACATTGTGTTTATTCATTGAGGGATGCCAGTGCTTTTGTACAAATGGAGCCTGGAATCTAATGTGTGTTGAAGATCCACAGTCAGGTTGCCAGACTAATTAATATAGAAGGAATGGGCATCCTGCCCATGATATATCCACAGGGAACAAAGAGTTCTGCTCTTTTATCATTCCTAATAGAAAGGAACTCACAGGAGCAGCAAGCGTCACTTATGTTTGCTTGGAAAGCTCAGATTTAGGCTGTGTGTTCAGCTGGGATCAGGGAATGAACATATTCCACTTTTCCTCAATAATGATAGTCTTTATCAGTTTTTTTCAGATGATCTCAGCTGTGTGTAAAGAACTGAGTCCACCACTGAGCTGAAATGTCATTGTTTGTCCGCATGTGCTCCCACTGAGCACAGTGAAAGTCCAAAAACATGATCTGGCGCCATACCTCGGCGAGCGGTCAGGTGTTTGTCTGCACTTCAGGCTCTCGTCTTGAGGTTTGGAGACTTTCACTGCGGCGGCAATGGGGCAGCCGGAGAGACTGGTCGGGCAGAGGGGATTAAACACATTAGGTGAGCTCTGTAACTCATCACCAAACAGGGTGCAGCTTTTCTAATGGCTCCTATCTGTGGTTGTACCTCCGGTGGGTGCTACGGTTGCTGTTGACATGGCCCCTTCCTGTGCACCCAGGTGTAGGGCACTTGAGGACGTTTTCATGCATTGCCAGGACTGTGTAGACAAAATCAAACAGACAGACGACATGAGAATTGAACACGGAAGGAAAAGTTATATTTTAAGATTACAATCAGTGCAAATACAGTACCAAAAGCTTCAATATATTTTAAATGATTTTAGGTAAAAAAAAACAAAAAAAAAACACACAATGTAAAGCAGATAGTGACACTGAAGTTAAAGGAAAATTATAAACAGTTTTCCATTTCTTTAAAAATATGTGTACATAAAATAAGCATCATAGACAGATCATTTGACCCATTCTTCTTCGCAAAATAGCCCAAGTTCAGTCAGATTGGACAGATCTGAAAACATCTTTTTAATTTTCCCTCAAATTCTCAACTAGATTTAGATTTGGACTTTGACTGGGCCATTCTAATGCTCCAACTTTGATCTTTACCATTCCTTTGGAGCTCAGGCTGTATCCTTTGAGTCTCAAGAATTCTGTACTGTCTACCTGGTTCTGGTTCTGATAGGCACCACTTTACCCCCCACCCCCTCTTCCCATCAGCTCTGATCAGGTTTCCTGCCTCTGCGGTGGAAAAGCAATCCCACAGCATGATGCTGCCATCCCACTATTTCATAAACATGGTGGTAACATCATGTTGTGGGAATACTTTTCTGCAGCACAGTAGGTGCAGGCTTTTACACTTTTTAGATTTTTATTTGCAAACATTTTTGAAAGCCATTACCCATTTTTCTTCCGCTTTTATGCACTGCCTTTGGTTGCTCTTTCTTGTAAAAACCCATTGAAACACAAAAATATGATAAGATTTAAAGTATTAAAACATTGAAGTTATTAATAATTTTTAAAGAAACTGTGCTGCGTATAACATCATATATTTCTGTGCATTAACTGATGTTTCACAGAACAAGAAGAAAGATCCTGCAGGGACATAATAAGGAGGAAAAAGCAAAGAGCTGTTTGCTTATTGAGTAAAATGCTGTTATGTGGCTGAAATGTAAACAGCTTAGCAAAAAGAGGAGCGAAAATAAGACAGATTACATTCTTTAAACCAAATGCGTTGTTAAAGGTCCGCTCTGTATCCTTAGAAAGTTCTCCTCTGTACATATCCGCCAATTAGTTTATTGGAGTTGTCTATTTATTTTTGAATTCTTGCGGCTGGAAGCCCTTTGATTTGCAAATACAGCCTGCAGTCTAAGAGCATGTGCGTTTTTGAAAAACTTAATTACTTTTTCTGTTCCCTTTTGTAACATTACCGTTTAATGTTCAATGTTTGTTGAGTTATATTGAAATGACTTAACAATCGCCAATGTGGGGGGAAAAAGGAGAATTCAATATTCAAACATTATGAGTAAAAGGAAGAAAATCCTTTAAGTTTATGTGTAAAGTTTTTTTGTTGCTCATCTTTGAACTGAACTAAATGTATAAGCAGGCTTTTTGTGTCTTTTTGCTTTTGCTAAGAGGTTTTCAATTACTGCGGCTGATTGTAAATGGTAAAACCAGTTTTTTTTGTTTTTTTTTTAAAATAAAAATCATCCCACTAAACGACATTGCTTCGGTAACTCACTCTCAGGGGGAACTCTGACTTTGTGAGGACATCCAGACAGACTCCTGTGATGTGGGTACAGGCCCGTCACATGACCGGTGCCATCACAGCCGGGGGTTGGACACTTTATATCCTTTTTATCTGTCCTGGGAGAGTCTACAGACATAGGAAAAGAGCACATTTTTACAGAAAGTAAAACGGAATTGTTTGTGTTTCAAACGCAAAAAACAAAAATTAAAGTTAAGTCTACACGTTAAGATTTTGCAATGTTCATTATGTCTGAAGCATTTAAACCAAAAGATTGAAATATCATGCACCGGCAAAACCGTTTTGCACTACATGCATCTATTAAGCTGTCGTTTTAGTTAAGGCTACAGTTTAACACAGAGCATTCACTTCTTAATGCCCATCTATCGAAAGATTACATCCAGGATTACACATTTATCTGCAGTCATTTGAAGAATCCGAGGGAAACATGAGAGGTACTTTAGCAGGATTTAAGACTTATGGTCATGGTTAAATATCCAGTTGATTCCTATCAAAATCCAATATTCTGAGTAGCACCAATTCCATATTAAAAAAAATGTTCTTCTTTATATTTTAGTCTGTTTATTTATTACCTCACTTGTTGCCAGAATGTTTTTAGTCCTTAAGAGGATTTCCATCCTCTCATTCCCCCGCTACTCCCCTGCATATGCTTCTTTTATTCCTTTCAAATGTTTTTCGGTGCACACAATCTTCTAAATAACAAGTCATCTATCTGATTTGCGCTAGATGGAGGATTCTTTTTTTATTATTTTTTTTTTATTCTTGAGCAATATTAGAATGTTCTAGATCATTTTCTTAGCGTTAATACCTTTGCCTCCATGGTAGTTGAGCCTGCTCTCTATGTCCATCATCCTATGATGCCTTCTCTCGCTGGTCATCTGCTCCAGCAGGAATCGATCCATTTCTCTGTAGGCGTGGTGTAGGGCCTGCCTCTGCTCCGTCTGCAGTGCGATGGCCTGCTCCAGCAGGCTCAGGTTCACTCTTCCTCTGCTCATGTCAAGGCCTCTGTCGTGGAGGCCCAGAGCCCAGCCGTCGAGCCTGGGCAGCCTGTCTGCCTCTGCCTCCCCCTCGCTGTCCTCCTCAGCGGGGAGCAGCCTGTACCTTAAAGCTTCGGCTTGGAAAATGCTCGCTCTGCCTATCGGACTGCCCAGTTCAGACTCTTCCTTCATGTGGCTGTTTCTGCCTGGAAGGTCTTCGGAGGCTCGAGAAGGGCTGCAGTTTGAGCTGTGGTCTTTGGCAGACAGAGACAGGGGCTCCCACTCAGCTTCCCTCATGTCTCCGTATGGACTCTGCGGTGATGAGGTGCCGCTCATCCTGTCTTGACTTTGGTCCTCTTCTTCATTGTTAGGAAACTCCTCATCCTCCTCCGCCATTAGATGCTCAGAGGTGTCCAGCTCGCAATGGGGTGAGCCGTTAGACGTAACTTCAGGCCATCTGAGCAAAACGGAGTTTGACGCAGCATCCAGGCAGCTGCTTTTGTCAGCCGCTCCATTCACTGCTTTAAAATTTCCATCTGAAACAACAGGACAACCTTCATTACTGCGTTGCATAGTGAACTTGTTCTGTTTTTGCCTCTCGCATAATAAGAATTGTATTTCTTTAGTAATCTTTAGCAAATCCCTTAAAGGTTTTAGGTTTTCTCTTACTTCTCTAATAATAATATTCAGAGAAAAACATGTTTTTATAAGCATCAACAGGGATTTATAACATTTATACATGCTGCAGAGGAATGATGATCAGCAGTCATAAGGTTGCACAATTTCCAAGCAATTCTGACATATTTTTCAAAACATATGTAAAACCGTCCTTCTGCTAGTTCAGCGTAAAAACCTATGACATAAGGAAAACAATTGCTTTTCACTTTGTTGTTGTCTCCATCTGGAGCAACAACTCAATAAAGATTTAGAACAAGATTATGAGAGGATTTGCAGAACATGGGCAGAACACAATTTTTTATTCTAATTCATGATTTGCATTTTAAAGTGCAAGCTGAGGAGCAACATGTTGTCTGTCAAATCTGATTTAAGGAGCAAAAAAGTGCTGTTTCTAGGAGTAAAATCAGAGGAAAAGTGGGGGATTAATCAAAACACAAATTTAGAAATTTAGAAAAGTTGAAATTAAAAATATGAATTAACATGAATGCTTAAACAGGGCAGAAACAGGTTTTTTGTGTTGGTAAAAAAAAAAAAAAAATTGTCTAATTTCCATAAAATCTCTAATTTAATAAACATGACCTTAAATTGCTGAGGAATTTATCAATTTGGCTTAGTTTAATTTATTTATTTTTTCTTTGAATACTCATCCAATGTTCATAAAACTGGTGACCCTCTGCACTTTTACATTGAAAATAAGGACCTTCCAAAATTCTGAAATATGTAAAAATACAAGTCTTCCTACTGCCAAAAGTGAATATGACTGAAAATCAAATGTAAGTGTTTTATGTGATAATATTGGAATTATGATAGAGTAGAATATGTGTTGGGTAGCAGTCTATTTAAATTATATTTCTGTTTTATATGCTAGTAAATGTCAGAATGGATGTTATGAGACATTTTTTTTCATTGGTTTTGTTTGTATAAAAATCAGCATGCAGTTAAATTCCTCTGCTCTGACATGATACCATATATATAGCATATCTTGTGACTTTACTGAATATTATTAAATTCTGGATATATTTTTCAACGTCCTTAAATTTTACAGCCATATTAAAAAGAAATAAATCTGTTTTTTGTGGGTTATTTTGCAAAGAGGTCTTTATCATTTCATTTGCATTAACCCACAGATCATTTATCATTTAGAATAAATCCCAGTCACATGTACAGAGGGCCAGAAGATTTTAGGAAATGCCGATCCGGTAAAGAGACAAAGAGGGATAGGGTTATCCCTGAAAATGAATCGAGACAACACTTTACTAACACTGCTGATCATATTAAGTCATGGTCAGTGATTAACAAAGGAAAGCTATCATTTGGATTGATTCAACAAAATCTCTCCTGATCCCCAAACCATTTAAACTTATGTGTTATTAAAGCTCTTTAGACTGTGAAGGTTTTTTTTTTTTTTTTTTACTTTGAGCAGGCTGAATTGGAGGTCTGTGTATCCACATAAGTAGCTGGACATTAGAGTCCAAACTAAAAGTGGGATTCAGTGGACTGAGAAGATTGATAGGGATGGATTGTGAGAATCAGATCACATGGTGCAGAGAACGATATAGAAACAGGCATTAGCAAAAAGCTGAGACTTAATAACAAAAACTCTTAATCCTGACCAAAAGAGCTTTAAAATCACAAGCATTATGTGGCGCTCATAAAACAAAACTACCTATCAGTAAAAATACAGGATTTGAGGCTTTGTTGAGTACGAGGGACTTTTACTTGTCTGGCTCAGGCATCGTTTCAGTGGGTCAATATTTCCTACTGAGAGCAAGAACAGAAAAAAAGAATGTCTAAAGGCAAACCTTGTTGAATGAAAAATTAAAGTCAGTAACACGTATTTACATTTATGAGGCAAGGGTTTTTGTTTCTCATCCAGATGGACTCCCAGGCCTGACACAGCCGCATACAGTCAGACACACACACACACACATTGAAGTGTGGTGGAAAAAAAGGAAAGAGACGGAGGAAAAAAACTTGGATCCCTCCACTGGTTTGTGTGTTGGAACAGGTGAACAGTTTGTACTCCAGAATAGCCATTACCAGCACTCTGCAGCAGGGCTGCAGTTGGCTGGAGCTGAACGCAGCGTGGCTCA
Source organism: Brachyrhaphis roseni (assembly GCA_903066815.1). NCBI lineage: Eukaryota > Metazoa > Chordata > Actinopteri > Cyprinodontiformes > Poeciliidae > Brachyrhaphis > Brachyrhaphis roseni. The sequence continues at coordinate 52,694 of CAEFZY010009320.1, read as the reverse complement.
ACAAAACAAGAGGCTTATTTTTCCCTCCCTTTTTGTTAAAATGCAGATATGACCAGCTTCTCGCCGCAAAAACAACAAAAAAAAAAATTTCTTACAGCTTCCAGTCCACTTTTCCAATTTTTTTTTTTTTTTCACAGAAAATAGCCCCACGAATCTGACAATAACAGCAAAATATGCCGTGAATATGCTTAACAATATTCTTGTTGTTGTTGTTTTTGACACATTTCAGATTTATTTTTTTGTAGTTTTTGGTATTTTCTTAGTGTGTTTTAAACTAACTCCAATTAATAATAAGTTTATATGAGGAAAAATAAACAGCAGTAACCTGAATATAAACAGTGAATTACTTAAATTACTGTAGTGTAATATGAACCCAGGAAACAAATAAATTCCATTTCCAATAAATCCACACAATTTTGGTGAGCTACTCTCCATGTCCATTTAACTACACACATGTGTACTATAATGAGCCGAAGACATTATGCCTAATTATGTATTAGACTGTGTTAGAGGGCCTAACAAAAGCTTTTGAAAGGGACAATTACGTTTGTTGCTTAGTTACATCGTTAAAAATATACCGAATCATTGCAGATTATAGTGGGCGAGAATGCACATGTACGCCATGAGCGTTGTTGCCAAAATGCACAAAATTCAGTTAATCCGGAAAAAAGATTTTTTTTTTTCTTCTTTTGCAATGGACGAGAGTATAAGTGGTGTATCTGAAATGTTATAAAATACAAGCCAAAAAAAAAAAAAATGTGATACCAACAAAGAAAAGGGAAGTTTTAATTTAAATCAAGTGAACTGGTGCACGCCTCCATTCAGTTTTTATTGTATGGAATCAATGGGTTTGGCTTAGCTATTAAAAAAGGACAGATGAGGGGTCTGAAATCTGGCCTCATCAAGAGGGGGTAAAGCCACGCCAAAAATATCATGGCAGATCAGCTGTCAAAACTTCAATTTGTGGACGTGAGACACAACTAATATGGGCCCAGCAGTGTAGTCTTTCACTTCCACTGCACAATGACTGTGGCTGCTGGCTGATGGCAGAGGGAGGGGAAATATGAATGCAACAGATGGGATTTTAAAATTCAGCGTCAATTGTTCATCAAAACAGACAAAACAACAGGACATCTGTTTACCTGCTGGAGTGTCAATGTTCCTCAGCTCTTCTTTGTCCTGTGGCGGTGCCAGGTCCTCGCTCTCCTCTTCACATGCGTCGCTAGGGCTGTAGTGGCGGGGTTTCATCAGCAGGGACTTTCGCTTATTGACAGGGGCGCCCTGCACCCCATCCTGGGCACTCCTCTTCCTTGCCGCGGACCCATATGGGCTGGACAAAAAAAGGGGAGGACAGCAGAGGCGAGAGCGGAGTCAGGATGCTCATTTTAAACTGTAAAAATCCTCAGCTTTTATATATATGCTAAAAAGTAAAAATTTCTTATGATCTGTGTACAGCTATAAAAATTTTTTTTTTTTGTAAAAACCTTACCTGTGGCTTTCAGTGGCCCAATCCACCAGGCCTGTGAAGCAAAGAGCAAGAAGTGTTAGAGGTAAAGTCGTGTTTATGTTTCCACCACAATGGCGTAGCATCTGTCAACATATTTTTTCATCAAAGCTCCATGGCCACTCACAACTTTTGGACTCTTGCTAATGAAATTTTACGATGTCCAGTAAATATTTGTTCTGCAGATAATGTCTTAGGGATGATATGACGCTGGCCTTTTCACCATAGATTTTACAACGCCACTGTATCAGCATAATCAGCAGACGGGTGTAGGAGTGGACTCCTCATTGATCTGAAAAAACCGTCTCATTCAGCCTGCTCACTCTCTGGAAACGCGAAAGTACCTCATCCTTTGACAGCATTGACAACATGATCTAAAAGGCTAAACCTATTTCCCCAGAGGGGGCCCGGTATAAATCTCATTCACAAGTTGCTCCGCCACTCCCATGAAGCTCAACCAACAATAACACTTTTCATGAGTTTTTCTTTTCTTTTCTTTTTTTTTTTTTCAGGAAGGCTTTGCAAGCTTTGCACAGTTCCATGATGACATATCCAGTTTAGAGGTTTTCAATAACACAATACACACACGCACACACCCCTTCACTAATTTGAAGCCCATGTTTGAATTTAATGAAGTTATTCCCCTCTGAATAATGAAATGGCAGTGCAGTGCTCTTCAGACTGTGAAGGTAATAGATAAAACTGACAGTTATAAAGTTGGGTTGTTGAACTGATACCCCTAACCTGTGATCATAAGTGGTGTGTGTGTGTGTCTCAATATGTGTGGGCTAGTAAGTCCTTAAGCCTAAAGGCTGAACTCACCTGTGCTACTGTTGCATGTTTTGAAGGTTTGCTCCTCACCTTCAGTATCCATCTGTAAGAAAATCATCAAATATGCAGATGATATTTCAAATTATTTCTTTATTTGCTAATTTTGGCATCAAATTAAATATGACAAATGTCCCACAATTTACTCACACAAAAATAGGAATAATTACAGAATAAAATAAGTAAAATACAATGAGAGGATAACATTATCTGTAAAGTAGCACTTTTAAAACTAACAAGGTTTTCATAATTGACTGAAGTCGAAAGGCAATGATAAAATATTTTTTATTTGTTTAAATGAATATATGGTCAGAACAGTATGGACATGTATTAAAAAAAAAAGCAATTGCATTATTAATAAACAAAACCTCAGTCACCTCTATAGTTTAGTTTGAAACTCAGGGCATCCATGAGAAACTTGTTGACTAGCCCGAGTGCTCTTCAAAGTGTGTGAATTATCCCATAAATAAGATGAGGTTATATCATTTAAAAATTTAATCCATACAGAAATAGTAAAATCGGCATAGAAACTGAAGCCAATTCTAAGCTTTTAGGACCAAAGTCATGTTGTAATGCTTTTTTTCTTCAAGTTAAAAGGCAAACATTTCTTAAATAAAATTAGAAAACTAATATTTTGATTTTTTAGGGTTTTAGCTGATAAACTGGGAGTCCCGAGGGCCGCTTAGCCTTAAAATCCATATTTGTGCACAGTACCGCAAACAACTTCTAAAACACGGGTAACATGTAAACAAAAAACAGCATTTGGGGTAAAAAAAAAAAAAGTTCTGTAAGAGTGAGAAAATCATAATGACACAAAATAATGACATTTAAGTGCAGACAGGACCTCATAGTGTGTGTTTAGACAAAAATAGTTGCTAAAAACCATCTACTCTCACTGACTGTTGCTTGTGGATCCCAAATAAAACCTATTAAACATAATTATTCCGGGATGGTGGTGGTGTATAGTGGTCACAGGCCAGTGAAATCTGTGAGTCATAGGATATGCTGTTACTTTTCTCTGGTAATGGGAAACATGACTCCTCTCTCTCGTTTGCTGTTGTGATTGAAGGCACTGACCTGTCATACATTTATAATAGGGGAGCAGGTGTGGCAGTGATGGACCTTAATTTCCTTTAATAAACCTTTTATGTGCCACACTCTTAATGCCACGCCGGGCCCTCAGAGGTCCTGCTCATAATAGGTTCATTACTTTTGATTACTACAGCCTATTGAGACAAACAACTCCAAAACACTATAGATTACGTTCTGTAAAAATGAGTGTAGCTCATTAGGTTATAACACTTTCCCAAACAGACACACTTCAATATTTTGTATACATGTTTTGGGTCCAAATACAAAATATTTTCTTCACATCGCCCAACCTGTGATTTCAGCACAGATGTAATTTGGTCCAAGTCCAACTGATGTTATCAGTGTAGGTAAATGTCCTCATTGGATTACTGTAAACTTTTTTTTTTTACCTCTTTCTTTGAATGATATTTTACACAGACCCCTGTGGTAATATACAAAAAAAAAAAAAAACAGGTGATTATAGAACAAAGCATAACTTTAATTTTTACAAATTTAAAACTTGCTTTTATTCATTTATTTATTTATTTATTTATTCATCCAGAAGTTTTTCAGTTTTATTGTTTTCTTGTTTTAATACAAGTAAATTATCTTGTATTTATGTTTACACGTTTAATAAAAGGTTTACATGCAATGTTTTGCACAGCTCTCTCTTCATGGATAAGCACCCATCAGGAGAAGCCAGGCTATGGTTTGATACAAAAAAAGTGAAATATGTTCCAATATTATTTCATTTTTACTCTTAAATTATCTATCAATTATTATTTGCTTATTTAATTTTTACTATGCCTGTCTTTGTCTGTTTGACATTGTGCATTTTTAATAGCTTAAACCGACTCTAGAAGAAAACCTATGGATGTCAGGATTTACTTATCTGCCTTGACTTCAAGCATGTCAGTGGAGTTGATCTTTATGATTAATTCTGATTTTACATATTTTTTTGTTTAAAATTGGTATGATTAGTGAAATTAATTAAGTCTATTTCCAATGTTTTCTCCTATTTTAATACATATGTTTTAAGATTATAACCCAAAAAAAGAAATCTTCCTCCTGAAGCAGTTTTGAATCAAGCAAAAAAAATGTATATAATTGATATAAAGAAAAAAGATAATCCAAAGTGTGTGATGTGTTTGTAGTCCAAAAGTAGTTGCAGTTCTTAATTTTGATACATTTAGAAATTTAAAATAAATCATTTTCTAGAATTTGGCTTGCCAATTGAGAAAGTATTGATCATTTCCAGTTTTTGCTCGATTTATCTCTACATACTAACTTTAGTTAGCTGTTTCTTTCAGCATAAAACAAAATTCATCTGAGACAACAATGCAACTACAATCCTTCATTACGTCAAAAAAGCAAGTTCAGCTATATTAAAGAGTTTATTATCTGCCAGCCTCCCACAGCTCTCTTGATAAGCAAAAGCCCATCTCAGCCTGTGATCAGTGCAGTCGAAAGAGCACTGACTCTCCTCCACTTACAGACTGAAGCCTATTCAAACAGTTACATAATCCTTGTGTCTTTTTCCATCATCTAACAAAACTACATACAAAACTCTGCTCTGCGACAGACCATTCACCTTTGATTGCGGTTTTCCAGGTGCACTGAAGGATAAGATGCCAGATCCACACTGTTCACCCCGGCTGCTGTTTTCAAGTTTGTTTTCTCTCAGGAAGTGATCGTGTAATTCATTATCTGTGACAGAAAACACAAAAGGATATACACTTTTGAGGTATTGGCTGAAACTTTTTCTTAGAGGGAAAACTGTGCAAGATCTGGAAGGATTTTATAAATTCTTCTGTTGTTTCACAGTGTGGAAACGTTCACTTTCATATCTCCAAAGGAATAAGGAAGAGAATGCAAATTGATTGCTTGACAGAGATCAAATTGCTTGCTTCTAATTAATACAAAATATCCAAGAGGGAAAACAAGGATGAACACAATGAGTACATTAAGCCTCTTCACTTCACAGATCTTATTATAGAATTATTTATTTCTGTTAGCTTTGGAGAAAGAAAAAAGAGAGAAAAAGCACACATCTTCTTAATTATAGCTCACAGAGCATTTCCCCAGAAAAACAAAATTGGGGTGGAGGGGGAGGAGGGGGTTGCTAGGGGGGTTATTCACACAGTTAGATTTGCATATGAATTAAGACTTAGCCTACTACTATTCTGGCTGGTTCGTCATCTGCTGAATCATATTTAAACCCCCAAAACACACACACACACACCCGCACGCAGGCACACAGTCACGCCCCAACATAAGTAATGTTTCTCAGAGGCCAGATTTCTCTGGGGGGGGACAAAAACTGAAGCAGCCTGATGCTGAGGGTCTACGAGACTTTCCGTGTGTTAATCTGGCTGCTAACTGTCCTTGAGCCCAGCCCATTTCCCCCCCTAACCCCATCTGCCAGCATTCCCACTGCAGTGGAGGAGAATGGGTTACAATTGGGGGGGTGGAGGGGGTGTTGTGGGGGGTGGGGGGGAGGCAGAAAAGAGAGAGACCTTCCCAGTCCAGCAATCATGAATAACCATTGCCTTGCACCATTATCAGGGGACCCTGGATCCGAGCTGGAGATGTAAGAGAGAGCAAACGCATGCGCGCGGTGATCTGGACATTACTTTCACATTTTGGTTGTTAGTGATGCTATTATTATTATTTTCATATTATGCTTTATTAATACTCTCCAGCTGCCATGGATATTCATCACTGACCTTGAGTGTTTGCGAGTGTGGGGGTGTGTGTGTGTGTGTGTCCTGCCTCAGTTCCCAGCTTATCCGTCCACTTGGGATGCTCTCGTGTAATTAACACAAACATTATTGTGACAGAGTAAAAAAAAACAAAAAAACAACTCTGTGCTGATACCTCATCTTGAAAACAATAAAGCATGCCACAGTAGCAAAGTAAGATTCTGGAGAGCACAAAATTAATTACATTATTTACATTTCCTTTAGATAAGGGGGTACAGGCGATATGATGGAGGCAAATGAGATTACACAAAATAAGATTTCAAAATGTCAGAGCTGCACTCCCAACCAACCAACTGTTATGATTAGATTACTCTTTTAATATAATTACTGTCTAAGGCCGTGTGTGGAAACAATGCATACATAAAAAACAGCAGCCGCGTATTAACTGATCCCCCCCCACTCTCCCCGTCCCTTTTCTCTCTGAGTTTTTTTCTCTTAACCTTTCTTCAACAGTATCATTTTGAATTATAGGGAACGGATGGGTGCTCTGCACAAGGTCACTGTCTGGTGTGCACTCGCAACTCTCTCCCCCCACCCCCTCTTTTGCTCCTGTCTTGTTTTTGTTTCCTCTTCCAGAAGCGCACTGAGCGAAGGGTTAAAACTGGAATGGATTTAATTATGGAATGAATGGAATTATAATGCGCCTGCAGCAAGTTTTCCTCCTTATTTATTAAAGCAGCTGATGGGCCAGGTTTGATGAGCCACTTCTGGCATAATTGAGTCATCACACAAAGAGGGTTCCTCGCATTCAGAGTGGTTTTATCAGCAGCAAACAGACCTGATTACTGGCAATTACACTCTGATCTAGGGGAAGGAGAAAAAAGGGTAAATGTGCGGGGTAACTTTTTGTGTTTATAGTTTACCCCAGGAATAATTTTCACATTAATTTTACATGCTAAGTGTTTTCTGTTTATGTACAATAAAGAGCAAACGGCAGGAGATAGGACCTTTTACTTTCATATTTCCTTGTAATGAAGGTCTATGGGGGATATAGTTAATTGATCGCAATTTATACTTACACCATAGGGAGGTTTTAGTGTAAAGAAAGTGAGCTCAGTCTCTTTTAGCTCCAGCAGCAAGGTGCGCTAGCCACAACATACCTGTTTGGATAAGGCTCACACCTCTTCCTGGGCAAGCTGGTGATTGCTTTTGCCATTTTTCATTGAGATGCAAATAGATTCATGGAAAGTAAATTAAGCCTTGGTCAGACAGTGAAATCAACTTCTGTTCAGAGAGTATTTAGATAAACAACTTTGTGTTGTGCGCGTGCATGCGTGCGTGTGTGTTTGCGTGCGCGTTGGGGTGCGCGTGCAGGGGTGTGTGTGTGTGTGTGTGTGTGGAGGGGGGATTTTTGTTATCTTCTTTTGTGCGAGGTGGCCATGAAGCCATCAGACATTCTGTGTCTAAATACCAGCTGGACAGTCCAATAACTGGAAAATAAATTAGGAGGGAAGATGGGTCACAAAATGTCTGTGTTTAATTTTAGGCTTTTTCCTCCACTTGAATTTCACAACAGGTGATTGATCAGTACAGGTGAGGGCTGATTACTTGCATTACGGTAAACACATATTTTTAAAAGTTATGGATTTAAAACTGCACATTTTTCTCACTGTTCCTATGGTTTATAGTGCTTTTATGCAAAAGCCAGAATCAGAGCAGAAGTGACGGAAGTTATTGTTATTGTATTAAGCATAGTGCAGCTTTGCCCCTCCCCAAATTGTTGCTGCACACAGCTATTCAATTGAGTGAATGGAGGCTTCCACACTTACCCCTCACTTAAAAGTAATACAAACAAAGTTTTCTGTGGCGGTTTGAGGCGTATAGGTGTGTAGCCCTGCCCCTCACCCACACAGTTCTTATACACACTGTCAATCAATTAACATAAAGAAGACTACTACGCACATACCTCCTATAGGAAATAAGTTTTTTTTTTCTCTGCATGTACCCCCCTAACTTTTCCTGCACACCCCCGGCCCACTGTCTGAAAAACGGCTGCTGCACTTATACCTCTCTTACAAGAAAGACAAATTCAGTTATGTTGTGGAGATTAAAAGTAGGGCCACCTATTGGTCTTATTAAGGTAATCTTGTTTGAAAACAACACTTGGCAGGCATTGTGTGTCTGTTAAGCAGATGACTGCCGCCTGGCTACCTGAGCAGGAAGTCTGACTAATTATCCTACTAATGTCTGCTTGTTATACTTTGGCAAATGCTACTAAATTTAGAGGTTGTTTATAATTATGCTTGAGCCCATGTATAGAAATTAATTTTCATTGAATAATTATAATTGATAACATTGTTCTGTGTCTTGCAGTCTAAATATGCAAGATTGTAAATCAATGATATTTTTACTAACGGGTATTCCATGATAATGTCATACTGGCTGATATCCAGTAAAGATTAACTGATAATTCCTTAAAACAAAACTCTGATGCCAAGTTTATTTTATTTTCCCATTTTTCAATTAGATCATACAAAAAAGATGCTAAGTAGTCTTGAACTTTTTGAGATTTGTTTCAGTGGTAAAATGAAAGTAAAGATCTTTATGTGCTTGCTTCAGAGAAAAGACAAAAAAAAAGCTTCATCTTAAAAAAAAACCCTGCCAACAATTTATGAGCATTCCTCTGTGTAAAGGAGTTTAGTGGTTTCATGCAGACACAGGCAAAATCCTGAAGTCAACTGCGATTTCAGATATAACAGCCTCACAGCTATCCTGACGGCCAAGCAAAGTGTTTGTGCCTTTTGCCAAAGTGTACTTTTATAGAGAAGCGTATTGGCATCTTATCACTTCTCCAAGACAGAGATGCTTCAATAAAGGAGCACAGCTCACAGAATTCTTAACAGACAATTAGGAGCCTGGCTAGAAGCTATCGCTTCAATGATTTGTTATGATGGCAAAACTACAGGGGAAACTTGTTGTTGGACAGAGTTAGCAGGAGTCCCATGAAAGAGTCAGATGGTGACACCTTTGCCGAGGTGATTTATGAATCTTGTAATCGCGTTCCAAAGTCATCCCAAAGCCTTTCCTTCTAAATTGGGTTCATCTGGAGCCGGACCACACAGAGGCACCGAGTCCAGATTGTTTCTTCTGACATCAAAGAGCCAATTTCAGTTTTTGACCGCATTTCTGCTGCTTTTAGTCCCCTTATCTTATAAAAAGGGCCTAGATGATATGCTATTTTATTTGTGAATTTCAATCCAATTAGGGACACCAAAATATTGAAACATGTAAAATTTGTATCCTCCTCCTCTAAGCCATTCATCAATAGCGTAATAAATTGAGCGGTGCGCAATTCATCCATTGGCAAGCGTCCAGCTTGTCAAACAGCTCCTGTGTTGGGCCGAATCTTTGAATTCTATCATGAGCATGCTTTTTCAAACCTGTCTAATTTGGGGACAGGTGTTTGAGTTAAAAAAAAAAGAACTTCCAGCTCTGCTGCGACAATGAGCAGAGTAATCCCGCTCATTGTCCCTATCCAAGGAGCCCCTTTTCATGGAGGAGGTCGCATGAAAGCTACCAGGTGGTCTGCAATTTGGAGAAACGTAGTAACCGCTCCGGCTAATCCCCCCCTTTCCGTCACAAAAGGCAGGTCTCCAGTGCTCTGGGGGACTCTCGGGGGGGCAAAAGGGAAAAGTTTACAATGCTCACAGAGGGTCTGAAAGGAGTCAGGGACTCGAGTGGTGATTCCTAATCAGATTGCACTGAAGTGAACAGCTCGCATGGCAGCTGTAGTTTTCCCAGGGTTAATTACCTTTCACTGCTCTCTCTAAATGAGTCAGCTGTTCCTGTCATTAAACAACTCCACTCTATCTCTGCTCCCGTGTCCTCCTCACACATGTGCACACGTGAACACACACTAACCGACATTATTTTAAACGCGTTTGGTATAGCGATCAAAGACTGTTCAAAATATCAATCATTCGAGAAATGTGAGGTCTTTGATCGATTTCCTTACCACTTAGTGGACATTGGAGAGCAATTTCAGATTGGTGTATTTTGATTTGCGCCGCTGATTTTTATGCATATGGGAGGCAGTGGTCCCAGTGCACCTCCCATATACACTTATTCAGAACAATAATATCAGTCTGTCAAGGTCTCATTGTAAACGGTTCCCGTTGTACTAATGGAGCACATAAAGGAGCACACATGCTCACATATGTGCACATGCAAACACTAGCATACGCACATACACCACCAACACATGCACAGTCCAGCTCAAAACATAGATGTTCTGTCATCAATTCTGAACAATCTGTCTGCTCACTGAGCTCAGCGGCTCAGGATGTTGGGGGAGTTTTAAGTGAATTTTGCCACTGTATGGTAAAATCCCTTGGCCACCTGGATTACAAACTCTAGTCCTTTAACTCATGCCAGTATAAATCCGTGTTAACTCGGATTTACCTCTGCCATATGAATTCTCAATCTGCGTAAGCTTTGTTTGGAATGAGTTGAACATAAGTATTTCGTGCCGTTAAGGATGCCCAGTTGTGAATTTTTCTTTTTTTTTCAATGAAACACACACTAGGGAGATGGTTCAGGACTAAATTAGTTATTAGAACAACTTGAGAGGACTCAGGCAGAGTTTTATTACAGTCGATATGTGACACTGGTGCGGCCCTTCACATCCAGGTGGAAGTGTGCAACACTGCACTGTGAAAGCCATGTAACCATGGCAACCAGCATAAACTCAGAAAGGGTACACTGTGAACAAGAGTTTAAGCTACAAATAAGTATTTGGGTCACTTATAGAAAATCTTTTTTCCTCGCACTCTGAAGTTAAAAGGCTAACAATAAATTGAAGATTTTTATTTTGAGAATAAAGTCTAAATGTTTACAAAAGAATCAGTCAAAAGTCAAAAATGATAGTATTGTTTCATTAGTAAAGTCAACTTGTTTGAAGTAAATAAAATGCTGAAACTCCTGTGTTCTATTAAAGCATTTTAATTATTCATGATGTAGCTACTGCTGGTCCTTTTGCTCGATTTATTGATTGCAATTTTGTAATATTTTTCTCTTCATCCCAGGTTTATTCACAATATTTAGTATTTAGTGAATACGTTTTTTAACATTTAAAAATTTTTCTGTAAATAAAAATAGCTTTTTATCTGACCATTCTACTAAATTGAGTCTTTTTTTCTGGAAATAGTTTGTAAAGTTTTCCATGTCATTCTAACTTCTTGAAAAATTGTCTTGAACTTTTATTTTGTAATTTTTATCATTTACATTTTTGGTTGAAAATTATTTTTAACTTTTTCATTTAAACTAATTTCTCATAATTTTTTACTTTTCTTGGAAGTGTTTTGACTCTTTTTCTTGTCATTTTGACTTGTCTTAGAGAAATCAGTTTGACTTCTTGAAAAATTATTTTGACATTTTTCTTGTCATTCCAACATTTCTTCAAAAAATATTTAGACTTTTTGTCATTATAATGTGGGTGTTTTGATCAATTTCTTAATTCAAAACAGACCATCAACAAAGAAACCCTTGCTATTGTTTGCTATTCATCAGCCGACCTTTGTACTCTGTCTTTGTAAACTGCCCCCTAACATTTATATTTACTTTTTAAAACATAAATCCGGGTCTGCAACCAAAGTCACCGTGATAAAATAAAACATGGCAAAAGCAGCCTGGAGGATCTAAATTAAGTATTATCCAATCTCTAACACTCACACACACACCCACAGACACACTTCTGAGTTAAGCCAGACTATTTTGTACTTAAAAGGTTAGCAGGGCTGTTTTGTGAGTTTGATCTGTGCTTGCCAAATCAGCAGATGGTCCATGAATATGATTATATGCATCAATAAAGGGAGTAATCTTTGACAAAATGTAAATTTGACTTAAGTCCAGGCTTTAATATACACCATGGACTTTAACCCACTTTCGAGCTTGACACAAGAGCACGATATGCCAAAGCACTTGAATTTTGTACACTGATGTTCTAGTCTAGTGCTACTATTCTGGGGATTTGAAAAACAGAGCCAGGCAGTAGGTAAAAAAGATCCACACAGTCAGTCTAATTTGCCTGTGTATGGGGAATAGGCATCTTATATTGCTAAGTGTGCAACTGAGCAGTTCGGTAATTGATTCAAACTGAGCTTGAGTGCTTCTACAAAACAATCTTTTGAGCAGCCCTCCTCTTTTCTGTTAAACACTTTTGCTTTTAGGGTACACCTTAAAAAAAGACTAAACTACAAAACTAAACTAAAACATCTTAGAGTTTTAGCATCAACCAGTATTATCTATTGAATACAAACCAAGTCTTGAAGGCAAGAAAATAAAGTTAACAGCTAACTGAAAGTTTAAGCAGCAATTCAGAAGTTAAAAATTACAAACTAAACTGTGCTAGTCTTACCTCGAGTCCCTATTTAAGAAATAAAATCAAATGACTGAAGCATCCCTGGTATTGACCCGGTCATTAATCCACTTATCTGAGCCTGAGGCTTACACAGCACAGCGCATCCTTACGCAGACAAACAGAATCACTTGTCTCCCCTACGTCTGAACGCTCTCGTGTTAACATGTCCGACAGGGCAGAATCACAAGCTTGACTTACCATGCCCCTTTTAGCCTTTGTTTTTCTTTTCTCGGGGACATCAGGGAGGAGACGGAGCAGAAGGATATCGAGGTGGGGTTACGGGATAGTCCACGGTGTCGCTGCTGCGAGAGCGCGTTTGGTTGTCGCGTGTATGTGTGTGTGTGAGATCATGTGTGTGTGCAGAGACACTGTGATATTCCCCCAAAATGCTTTTTCTTTTTTTTTTTTCAGGGTAGCCTTTGTGTCGTTTACTTAACAACCAAACTCATTAGCTGCTGGGCTACAGTGGGCTGAATTATTTTCCGTGTAAATACAGCACTTGGTGATCCTCAAGGTAAAACCTCTAAAGGTCTTTTTATGACATATATCACAGATTCACATCAGAATTAAGAACAAGACTCGTTTCTGGGGGGAAAAAAAAAAGAAAAAGAACTAAATGCAACAGTTATTATCACTGTTTTTAGGTGAGAAATTTCACAATTAAAATTCATAAGTGAGAGTATATCACTTTCATAAAATAATTTAGATATTCATGTAGTCTTAATTGATAATGCTTAAATGAAATAGAGAGAATTGGAGAATGTTAAACTCAGGTCCCAGGATTTGGAAGTAAATGATGTAAAAATAAGTACAAAAAGTGTCCCTATAGTTTGAGCAAATATTTATTTTATTTATTTATTTATTTGCTTATTTTAGCTGTGCCTGTTGGTGCAGAACGCCTAGAAAATGTAGCCATTGTAAGTACTTGAAGTCATGACAGCTGTCTATAAGCATAAGGGACATGTCTATTGGCCAACTTGACCCTTGTTAGAAAACAAAACAAATACAAAAAGAGAATACTGCAGCCTGGGACTGCCGAGCCGGGTCACTGGAGATTTTCCAGACAAACGCCGCACAGAGGAGGGGAGGGGAGGAAGAATAAAAAGGACAGGCTCAGAATCTCATTTTAACAGACCGCACACAATCTGGGCTCCCACAGAACTATCTCTGCCTGACCGCTTTCTATTTATCCCTTATCAGTGTTTACCAACCGCTAGTTTTCTTTCATTCACACTGTGAGGCAGTTCTCTTACTATCAGTCAACAGCTGACACCGTGGAACAGCCTCAAAGGCAAGAGGAAGGGATCAAAACTAAACCAAAGCTGTTTAAACAATACAACAGAGGAAATAAATTCATAAATCCTAATTCTTCCCAACCCACGAGGGTATAAGCAGATCCTTTATAGTTAGGCCAACAAACAAAACCGCAGCCAATGAGGTACATTACAATCAAGGTATATTCTGAAATATATTTAGAAAAAAAAAAAATACAGATTAAAAAAATCCAGTGTATTATTAATTGGAAGGATTTTACAGGCTTTCCCTGTCAAGCACATTTACGAATGAAGTGAAAGGATTTTTCTTTTTGTTTTATGGTGTTTTTAGGAAAATCATTTTCACCACAAAAAGGTTTGGAAATGTATTTTATGCCTCCACCACCTAAAGATTAACACAATTTTCAAAATCTTAAAGTTATAATAAAATACTTAATTTAACGTGTCTTCTCTGAAAGAGACAACTTTTAAATAAATTTGGTATCAGCGTAAAATATGTAATTAAGACCTCAATATTCACCGTGTTTGTTTCTTTTTAGCTGCAATTTCTTAATGTGCAAAACATAATATTATACAATAAATTTAACGTCTAACCAGTTTTAAACAAACCCACAACTACTTTGGAGTACTGCCTAAAATGTCAGGGCTACAGTACGGTTAGACTAAAAACCAGGAGCTACAAATCCCGTTATTGCTCTACAATTTCCCCCCTTTAGGATACACAAACAGCACTATTTTTACTGCTGTGCTTTTGCGAAAGTTAAGCAATTAATTACATTTATCCGATCACCAGCTGCTCAACAGCAGATGGATCATTTCTGAAAACCTTAGTTGAATCAAATCCACATAATTCATTTTTCAGGATTAACTGGCTGAAGTTTGAGTTGGGGGCGAAAACAGGTAACATGATGTGTTTTAAATCGGTTCTTATTTGTGTGATTCTGTCAAACTGCCCTGAAGACACTTGGACTAAAATTTCCAGAACAGTAAGAAATTTTTGACAATTATACCTAAAACAGCTTTTTTATTTAGTCAGAGTAAAGAAAGATCTACATTTCCAATGCAGTTGCTGTGCGTTGTCCAACAATGTGGAGGAGTTAGTAAGTTTCTAAATCGCTTTCCTTTTACAGCAGGTACCATGGACAGTTCCTTGACGGCAAACACTGGTTACATTAATGTGTTGTGTAGCAACTAACATCCCTGGGCTTTGAAGAGGAAGGGGCATGGATGAGAGAGGAGTAATGTCTTTTACTTATCAGTGCTGTAGCACACAGACCTGCCACAGCCCTTTGCTGCTTTTATAATTAAAACAAAGTGTAGAGGTGTAACTTTGAAAGCACTTTCTTTCTGTTTCATGAATGACTGGCTGAACTTTTCCCAGTAATGTCTCGGATTAAAGCGTATTTGTGAATTTAGGTGTGTGTTTGGAAACAGGCTAAAAAATAATTCTATTTCCGAAGAATTAGAATATATTGAATGTTGAAATATGCAGATCCCCCAGAAAACTGTGCACGTGAAATGTTATTTACAACTTAGATGTAGAGGTGACAATCTGCTGAAGTTTTAAAGTCATCCAGTAACATATTTACACTTTTCTCATTCTTCTCTTTTGTTTTTTCAAGAAGTCCGCCTTTTGCTAAACAAGAATCAACTTAAAGACTGTTCGTACGGGGTAGATTAGGAGCCATTAGAGAGCTGCGAGTTACTGGTAAATCATGAACTTTTCTAGCTAGCATCCAGCCTCCTGAATCAATAGTTACTCTGGAGACTGCTGAGTGGTTCGACCCCTCACAATTTGTTTAAACCTAAGTGTTGTCCACGTCTGACACTAAAAGTTAACCTCTCGACTGAATTATCATCACTCCAGGTTGAAGATTAGCACATTTTTTCAAACTTTAACATGATTACCAGGCAAATAATTGCATAAATTCAGTGTTGTTTCGCCCCAGCTGAATAACTCTTTGGAACATGTGAGACAAACTGATTTGTAATTAACTTTATGGTCACAATTTGGATAGTTTTCAAACTTCCAATACAAATTATTTGAAAGCCAGAACAAGAGGCAATAAAACACTTGCCTGACTGCTCAAACATGTTATTGGAACAGAAAGTAAATGTTTAAGAGCATTAGGCTCAGTGGTCTTGTATGTACAGCTGTCACTGTCAAAGCCACAGGCAACCTGACAACGCTTTGTCTCCACACACAATGCGAACATGTGTTCTTCTAAGACAAGCTTATTCTCTGCACAAACATAGCGGATCTAATCTGGGGAGACAGTATCTCATGCTATCTGGATGATCAAAAATAGGTCATGCCTCTCAAAAAGCAGTTTGAGCCATTTAATCTCCTCTCAAACTGTCTGAAACCTGAACAGAAGCTGCGCTTGCTTTCCAGCAAAGATTTTGAAAATGCCGGTTTTAGCAGACATGCAGTGTTCACCATCAGTACAAGATTTCTTTAAGTACCCCCTGACATGGTACAATACAATTGCCAGCATAATTCCTTTTTTTTTTTCTTCTTCTCCTTTTTTTTCTTTTAATTCTCACAGCACAAGTTAAGCAGATGGGTGAAATCTAACTGTGAATCTGAATAAGTTTCCATCACTTGTATATTTCAGCTCCCGCTTTAAACCTGACCAGACAGCATCTACAACAGCATCAGCTAAAAGCCCTGTCATTATACGCACGCAATACGGCAGATCAGTGATAATAAATGCTAACCAAACAGTCAATATAATAAATAAAAAGAACTTTGACACCAACCTATTGCTGTGATCCAAAAAGTTTGATTTTCTCCCAGTCTCTTGATAGCTGAGCTGGTGCTGCGGCTTTGAAAGGTAGTCCCCAGGAATATGACATACTGTGCCTTTGACAGCCTCGAGATAAGCACCTGCGTTCGGGTCCCTTTTTACGTCACACCTCCCCATTCACAGCCCTTCAACATGATGCACATTTGCACATCAACAGCCACCAAACCCCCCTCCCCATACCCTCCCCTCCCGTCCCTCCTCGCTCTACTCCCACATCCGCAAAAAAAAAAAAAAAAAAAAAACACACAAACAGGCACACAAGGAGGCAGATGCGCGCACTAGCCTCCACTCAGGCGCGCGGACGCTTCCACAGACACCACAGATTTTTTTTTTTTTTCTTATGTGAGCTCACTGAGGATGAAACTTACACCCAGGGTCACACACAGAGGTGATCTTTTTCTCTTGCTCCAACTCATTCAGGTTTCTTTATATACAGCAGTTTTTATTGTGTGCTTAAAAAGAATAAACTTTCACTTGCTTTGTGGTAAGACCGGGGCATATGCCCTCCCATGCTCCTCATACATCACTCATCATGCAAATGAGAGGGAATGTCACTCCTCAGCAGCAGATGGCCAGGGACGATAACAATGGCTCAACAGACCAGTTTCAGTGTCTATGACTTTATCGCTACGACAACAACAAAAATAGATGACATGAAAAGTTGATTTCAGATTTAAGTCAGATTTTCCACCTTTTTAATGTTGGTAACTTTCTCACTCTTTGTCAGCTAAACACAGAGATTAAAATTTTTTAAGAATGTTCCGCTTTTATAAAGGGACACAAGGGATTTTTGGTGACTTCAGTAAGCCTCCTAAGATTTTACCTGCTGGGTGAGAATTTAGCAGGGTCTCATTTCCATTTTGATCCTTCCTATTTTCATTAGCCCTGTAAATTGGTAAACAAACCCTTTCGCACCCATGTACTTTACCCAATGCTGTTATTTTTTTTATTGTAGTTTGGTATTTTCATAAACCGGAACCAAATTACCACAAAATGCTTAAAACTCACACGTAGCTCAATTCAATTGGATGCTATTGTTTAAGGACTTTACATTGAACTCTGTTCTGGTTTATTTCAGTTCTAATTCCTGTTTGAGTCTTTTGATTCATAGATAATATGACAGACTATTGCGCCTGGTGAAACTATTGCAATTCTAAAGCTATTTTCACACTGCTGGCAAAACTGGACCAGATGTGATCCGTGTCAAATTTTTTTAAACAGTGTGAACAGCAGAAATGTGATTTTTAAAATCAGATTCTAGTCACATTTATATAAGGTCTTGTATGTTGTTAAAGAGTCACATTTCAGTCTAGTTTTATTTTATGGTGTGTAAAGAGGTGGGAAACGGCTAACTCAGACGTAAACTTTGGATGAAACAAGCATAGCAAATGTTGTGACTGTTTCTCTGCTTAATAATTGCTTGCTAACACCTTTATTTATATTTGAAGGTTTCAGTTGAGTAACTTTATTTACACAGAACAACATTTAAATTTGACTGAAAACTGTCTTGTCTATATCCTACAACTTGCTATAAAGTCAGTCTTCTTAAAAAAAAAAAAAGTAATTACGAACATGACAGCAGACATCACAGAAAGAGGTAGCCACAGTTCTTTGGCTCAAAAAATCACAGTTATTTCAAAACTGACACATGTATTGACATGTAGCATTCATATATACTTCTGTAAGTGTGTTTTTTGATGGTAACGTTACATTTTCTTCTAGTAATGCAGAACACTTCAGGGCCATAGACTGTTCGAACTAGAATCTGATGGTGGTCACATTAAAATTGCTATGTGAACAACCATAAAAGACACTGTTGACAGATTTGTTTTGGAGTCATATGATTACATTTTCATAGTAGATGAACATTAATCTGTAGAAAAAAAAAATTTAATAGTTAGCTGTAAAGGTAATCGCAAAGCATCAAAACTGTAAAGCTACAAAATATCAAGGGAAAAAATAACTACCACACTTTTAGGGCTTTTCAGGCCTCTGGGTTCTGGAGGTAAAAAAAAAGTGT
The DNA here is from genome assembly GCA_903066815.1 of Brachyrhaphis roseni. Classification (NCBI taxonomy): domain Eukaryota; kingdom Metazoa; phylum Chordata; class Actinopteri; order Cyprinodontiformes; family Poeciliidae; genus Brachyrhaphis; species Brachyrhaphis roseni. Next base: position 34,067 of record CAEFZY010009320.1, on the reverse strand, counting down.
ATATATATATACACTTTTAAAGCAACATGTTTACTCAAATGGATGTTGAGTAAACATGTTGCTTTCAAAAGAATGGAAGCTGTAGACATGAAAAGCTTTATTTAAAAAATTATTATGTAAAGAATGCAACTATTTAAAAAATTCTGACATCGTAACACCACCTCTAACATCATTCTCAAACCTAAGCAGATCTGACATAACAAGAGGAAGCGTGAGCTCATAGCCTTGTTTATTGTTTTTAGTGTATTTCAGTGATGATGGCATATCACCACATGTAGGCCTGGTATGGTTATCACAATATTTAGGTAAAAAGGAAAGTGTATTAAGAAAAAAAAAATCACAATGTTGTTTTTATAAACAACGTTTAAAACATGTATAGAGCTTTTTAGAAAAAACAAATCCAGAAAACTTATTTTCATTTGAAAAAGGCATATAAACCTTGGGGTTTATGTGCATTTAAACCAGCAATCTATTTTCATTTGCATGTTTATAAAAAAGGCAAGTACGGCAGCAAAACTGGCTCCAGCCCAGGGGGCAACATCCTCTTAAATCCCACCCTGATCGCAAACATTACATGACTTGGAATAAACTTTAACTCCTAAACCAACATAAACACATGTATACAGACCCCTTCAACAAACAAGAATATTATTGAAAGGCTCATTTATTTTTGGAACTTTATCACAAAGTGTAACACATTATATATATCAGCTACACACAGATGGATCATCATATTCCTGTTATGATGTCTTCCCACTTAAAACTACTGAAAACATGACATTTAAAATCAAAATATTACATCAAATCAATAAAATAAATACTATTTTTAAAAAACAAAATATGGTCTGTAAAGTATGTTTAATATCTGCTTGAAGGTTATTTTTGGAAGTTGCATTTAATCTGACAAACAAGACTCATCGGGACATCTGATTTATTGAATATGAGCATAGATGTGGATATACTATTAGCATGTGCAGTAGGTTTAAATCATTTACCTTATAAGTTCCACTGAAAAGCGAGAGTTCTTTGGTGACTGCACAAACCCTCCTGCACAGCGGTTATGCAAGTAATTAGGTGTAATTCGTCCCCGTAGGCCACTTGAGCCCCCCTTCCCAGGTTAGTTCATGCGTTCGACAAGCCTGGACAGGGACAGGGAGGACTAGAAAGAACAAGGGGGAAAAGCAGAAAACACAAATGCAGCGTCTTTTTTTTTAACACCTCCCCACCCAAAAGTGATGTCACCCTGCGTCCTGCTGACTCCTGTTCATACAAACCCCCACAGCGGAGAGTAAACAGTGGAAGCGTTTAGCAAACAGGGCCAGATTACAATGACAAAGGCAACCACACTTCTGGGTGGAGCCTGGGGATGGCGGGTGGGGTCGGGTGGGGGTTGCAAAAGAGGGGAGGCACAGGGTTTTAAATAAGTGATAGCCCCCCTCTTCAAGATCCCCCCAGCTGATGGTGAGGGGCCACCCAAACATGAATTTCTATTGGGGCTATGCCCCTCCTCCCCCTTGTCACCACCATTGCCACCCCTTGTCCTCAGGGGACTGACGTGAGAACACAATATGTGATAATAATGAATTTTCAGTTCTTTTTTTTTTTTTTCTGTGATTTGTGCACTTGGTTATGCAAGGCCAGGGACTTGAGGACAGAGAATATCATTACTTAAGGGTTGGCAGTTGATCATCACCTTGTTTAATGCCTCATTTAAAAGTCAAAATTTTAACTGTCTATGAGAGCCAATCCACGCTGTGCTGTGAAACAGACATACAAAGAGAGCAGACGTGCTCCAGTTGACCCTCTTTCCCACCATTTGTGTCTTGTAACTGTACAAACACATCAAAGTGAGGAATAATCTATCTAAGAATCTTATTAAATAACATGTTCTTTGTCCATGAACGCAGACAATCTCAAAAGCAGCTTGTTCGAGGGATGATTATTTCATGTTCCGGACTGTTTGAGGCAAAAGAAATCAACTTATGTTAAGCAATCATGACACACTGCGAGAAAATAACATATTGAGGGCTACACAACAACGCCATTACAAAATGTTACATTTTCTTTTAGCCCCAACATCTGTTCGAATATAAAAAGAGAGCGAGAGGGAAAACTCATTCAGAGCCGACTCACAACATAAACTAGTGTTTTGTTGAGCTATTTCATCCGCTGAAAATGTGGGCATAACTGGAGAGAGCTGATGGAGAAATGAAAGAGGAGTGGGTTGGACAAAATTACATGTCAAACAAGGGTTCACATTTAAAAAGTCCTGCTCATATTTGTAGAAAGTGTTTGATTGCATTTAGAAAGGTATTACAATGGGTCACATCTGTGTCTAAAAGCTTTTTGCATTCTGCTGCAAATTATGTAAGCAGAGCGAAGTGTCACGGCACCCTGTTGTTTTTGAGCACTATACCTTCCTCCTGTGAAACCTACACAAATATGTTTAACTCGATTCTTCTAATGCACGACAGGATCAAAATGTCAGCGGCGCAACTTCAGCGAACCCTCTCACTCAAAACATGCCGCCCGGTAATTTCGACAAAGCAAACATGACTAATTTCGCATGGCAGCCCGTGCTGCCAAATAACAATGCACATCCACCCTGCCATTCAATGAGACAGATGTGTACAAATCTCTATCAAACTGTGGTTAATTTCTGCTATGATGCTTCAAGCCTTGGTCTAAAATGACAGATTCTTCTTGGTGTTGCTGAACCCTCATTGTGTAACCACTTGATGCCTGCTTGTTCATCTCACAAAGTCGCACAAAAGGGGCTGAATTACATTTAAAAGAATATCTATTTGCATATGCAAATATGATGAGCCCAACATAAGTACACGTTGATGTTGATATGGCTCCGGGATGTAGAAGTACGTTTATGTTAATGTCAACAGACGGGGAATTTTCTTTTGAAAATACAGTGCATTTTTCATGGGAATCATTATCTGTCAGCATGTTTCATCTCAAAATCAAAAGTGATTAGATCAGTTCACAGGAATCCCCTTTGGGAGGAAAATTGCATGTGACCAAAGTCAAACTTGCTACACATTTATTTAATGTCCTATGAAGATGCTTTTATTCAATTTTGGACTTTTTCTACTCCGTTGTTCAAACCTGATCACTAAAACCCAATAGAATGATTTTGGTCTGTAAAAAGGTTACCCATTATTCAATTAATGGGTAATCCTTACATTTATCAGCCCAAAATAAAAACAACAGGAAAACTACAACCTACAGCTATTTTAAAAAAAAAATGCTACAGGTCAAGTTGCTTCTTTGCTGATTTGCACTGCTATTTCAGATCCACGTGTTGCCATTCGGTCCCTTCCCAAAGTTATTAAGGAGAACCGAAAGACAATGCAAAGATCTTTCTTTGGAAGAGAAAGATTTGTGAAAACCTATCAATGTATTTGAATTTGTATGTGTCAAAGAAACTGAGGAAGGGCAAATGACTCTGGCCAAGTGGCCACATGTTCTTAAATCTAACCCTGATTGCGCTGTATAAGTAAAAATTAAACTTAAGAATCTAAAACCAAGGCAAATGTGAATATGTTCACCAATATGTGGGTCTAACTTATTTACCTTTTCCATGAAAAGGCAATAGTTCTTTGTAATTGTGTCTTCTCTTTTCCTTTTTTGGGTGAGTCTATGGATAAGGCTTTTGATTAAAGATGGTGATTCAAAACCCTTAAAAGCTATACAGGGAATTCACAGAAGAGAGACTTTAATTGTGATCCTTCTAATCAGAGAAAGACATTATGAACTTGAATACCAAATAAGGCTTCTGACTGCAGGTCTTGATTCTAAGAATCCAAGCTGCAGTGGGTCACAGCTGGTTTCCTGCAATTACTGTCTTCAACCAAGAGCATCTGATTGGTTACATTAAACAAATCGATGCTTGGCTGGTCAGTCAGTGTCTTCTCTTTTATAAGCGAGAGGCTGACTTTGTTGTGTCATTGAGAGGTGAGGTGCAGATCTGGGTGTCTCTGGGGGTCCCTGCACCCTCCCCCTTTACCCAGGCAGGCTCACAATGCAGCAGACACGCCTATGAATGAGGAGATAGGAGCTTGGGTGCTTGGCCAAAAACGAGCAACTAAACAATGGTAACAGGTGTGTGTAATGTGTGCTTTGATAATGACCTTGGTGGCCATAATAGTATGTCTAGACATAACTAAAAATAAGCATTTTTGTCTGGGGTCCTCACTGCTAAAAAGATAAGATATGGGAGGTGGAGATTATTAGTCTGTAAAATAAAATAATAAAAAAAATTGCCTTAGCTTGATGTCTTCAAGGAAATATGATTTTCTATGACACTACAAGCACAAGGGGCTTCAAAAAAAAAAAAGTTAAGCCTATCACTCAAAATATTTGTATAATAAGCTAAAATTATCTTGAGTATTTGGAGATATGCTCTTGAATAAATAGAAAAACCACCATTAACATGGATGGCTTGCCATTTCTGATTGCGCCAGATACAGGAAGCTTTGTGACATAAACCAAAATGCAAATGCCCTTTGAACAAAACAAAGAAATTGATTATGAAGTAAGTTTCTCCAGCACAAGTAGCCGCCTTTGAGTGATTAATGGGGGCGGGTCATTGATTTGCTTTTGTTTAGGATCTTGGTTAACTTTCTAGATACACAATTATAATTTGTTTCCAAACAATAAATCTAATTTGGCTTGAGCGCATTAAACTTCTGTATGGCCTCTTCTGTGTTGTTTTACATCTGAAATTGGTTGTTATCAAAAAGCACGGCGCGCTGTCTGCTGTTTCTGTTTATATTTGTTACCTTTCTGATTAGATATTGTTTTTCTCAGTGTATTGGAAGGTGGGGCCCTTTTTAAGAATCAGAGTACTTGTTTTTTGAGATGCTGTGTGACTTGTCTGTGATAAGAGTTAATCCCCCAGTCATACATCATCTTTCATGATGCCAAATGCTGTCTACATGTTGTCTGAAACACGCCAAAAAGTGTTTATAGAGTGAGCTCCGAGCGATCTCCGAATAAGCAAAAGGTGAAGAAACTGTTTTTGGGATACTGCAGCACAATGCACTTTATTTTTCTGCGTATTTGCAAGTCAAATTACGGTGTTACAGACCAGATTATTGAGAGGATTTTTTTTCCTCCAGCTTTAAAACTTTGAAAACTTCCACAGATCCAGACATTTATACTTCCCGATTTCTCGCATCATCTCTCCAAGATAGTGATAATACGATTTCTGTGTTTTTTGCGCTGTTGAGAAACAAACTGGATTATGAGCAGATCACTACATAAACAGCTTTCTAAAAGGAGGCAGCTATTTTAAAAAAGGCTGAAGAAATGCAAAGAGGGATTTAAATTTTAATTTGAATTTATTCCAGCAAGTGAAAGGTTCTTTTGAGAGGGGATTTCAGCAAAGATGATGGTATTTAAAAGTGATAAACAAGCATCTAAACCTCCAGTGGAAAAACAGTCATTTTGCCTCTTCTTTCTAGTGTAGGGGGGGAATCAGGCTCGCTTTGGTCACATCCAAAAAAATAAGAATAAGTAATAGTCGTAATTAAAATGTAAATAAGTGAGATTCGTTGAGATTTTTCAACTGATTTCTCTCATAATTTGTGCAATTTACATTTAGTCTTGACACACCTTGTGGCTCTGAATGAAAAGCATATATGTCCTCAGGTGCAAATTCCTCCTCTCTGTGTACTTGGCATTGCATGTTTTATACTATATTGGATGCTTAAAAAATATTTCACACTTATCACATGCAATTTACATCACAACATGACAGAGAAACACCAGGCAAAGTTCAAAATTAAATGCCTTACAAATCAGAATTTGTGTTAATTACGGGTTGTTGGTTTTGTTTCCAGAGAGTACATCTGGAAAAAAAAAATAAAATATTTTTTGAGGGAGAGTGATTCACTTTGGGCAGCCACACATCAAATTTGTGTGACAAAGAGCGATTAACCAAGCCTGTCAGCTGTTATATTTGTAATATGTGGATTATAATGCTGTGACTGGATTTCAAGTGTGTCTATTCTCCTGTGGATGACCACTAAACTTAAGCAGAGAAACCTATGCCACACAAGAAAGACAAAGAGTTACATCATTTTGTAGAACAGTTAATCCGATCATGGACAGTGTGTGTGCATTTGCTATCTTCGGAAAATGCCAGCAAAGGCGCTAAGTAAACCTATTTTACAAGACTCCCTCACAAGGATACAGTGCCAGTATCGGGATAAAAATTTCACACAGCAGCATGGCTCAGTCACATAACCTAAGCAGGCTTAGGAAAATGGAACACAACAAAGTGTTGCACTTTCTTCCCCGCATGTCTTTTACTGCACACACACACAGAGACAAAAAAAAAAAAAAAAAAATGTGCTCAAATGACTGATGTGGAGTTTCAGCGTGAAAGCCAGTGAGAACTAATGGCTGAATAGCATGGAGATACTGTTGTTGATGCTCAGAGTTGTTTAAAATGGTAGATTATGGAAGTGTGCACCTGGCATTCTGTGGACTAGCCTGGCAACACTCCTCCCTTATAATTATAATGAACACACAGTAATTCAGGGTTGAGGCTGAAATACGAATGATGTCCTTTGAGACAGCTTGTTTTAATGGCTATGCAGAAGAGTTCCTAGAAGTGCAGATGGCAGATGCAATGCCTTTGAAGCTGTTTACAGATTGTGCACAACAAGGTATGGAAAGACCCTGGTGTGAGGCCGTATTACTTTAGTGTGCTCCTCAATTATACCGTATGTTAATCGATGTAGAGCATGTACTGTAAGAATACAGGAATACTGATACCACATTGTGAACACAGGGTTATTAGTGCATTTGTGTGGCAATGCATTGAACTTTTAAGTATTACATTTCATTTTATTTCACCCAAATAGTCCACTATGCTGACTTTGTCCACACAGGGATGTGTTTTATCGGGTTCGCATGCAGGATTTAGGACAGGTTAGTTTTTGTTATTTTAACATACCGAAATGCATGTTGCCTTAACACAGGAGATGAAATTCTTCAAAAAAGAGAAAAGAACAAAACAAAAATGTAATATAAAAGAAAAAAGGGGTGATGCCAGACATAGACAAGACCAGAGCTAATTTTTTGTGCTGTACTGTTTATGTCATCTATATATTTATCAGAGCAGTACTTTAACCAAAGAAAATCTGAACCAAAGATTGACTGTATTAACACAAAAATTAAAATGAAGGTGTAAGATCTAACTGTTTTGTTGTTTTGCTTTGTTTAGTTGGGGGGGTTTTTGTAGCAGGAGAACAAAGGTGGGTATTGACATGAACTCTTCTTTAAATCAACAAGTCATTTTTGAGTCAACTCCAAGTTGTTAAGAATTTAGCAGCTTGACTTTCACCTCTCCCTCTCAGTCAACACATTACACCTGTTTAATTTCCCTTGAATCACTTCACGCCCATTTTACAATAAGTTAATCTGGGTCAGTAGGCTACACAGGCACGGGGAAAACTGATGACTTAGCAGAAGTCCAGAAGACGTCCCCGACACCCTTCACAAGGTGAGTCATTGCTGAAGAAGCTGGTTGTTCAAAAGTTCTATATAAAAGCATATCAATAGAAAATTGAGTGGAAGGAAGACACAAAAGTGGATACTAGACATGGGCTACAAATGTTGCCCTTCTCATGTCAAGCCTCTACTGAACCAGAAAATTTTAGTAATGGATAAAAAAAATTTAAAAATTAAATAATAATAATTATTATTTTATATATATATATATATATATAGATCTATATACATATATATATATATATATATATATAAACAGGTCTTTAAAAAAATTTTTCCTTTTTTTTTTTTTTTATATATATATATATATATATATATATATTTACCTTTCTTTTCATCAAACTCGGCTGATTAAAAGGTACCTAGAGTTACAAACATGTAAACAGAGGTCAGACTGACCATAGTGTAACTGTACTGCAGCTCTGGCTTCAGATTAAAACGAGAGATCTAAGTTTTGACTTTAGGATTAGAGAAGTTGTGCTGAGTCAGAAATCCTGAATACCTCAGGAAGAAATCAAATGAAAAATAAAGCCAGTTATTCTCTCATGCTCTATCCTTACACTCTTTGACCCGCTTCTTACTGCCAGCTTCCTGAGCGTTTGCTTTGGTTTTGATTAGCCAGGAAGCTCATACTCTATGAATAACAGCAGAGTGCCTGATAAAAGGGAGAATTTTCCACTTCTTTGCATAATTCTGCTGCCTGGTTGATCTAAGTTGAAGCCATCAGATTAGATTTGTTCCCAAGCACCAACTGCAAATCTCTTGACCTCATCCATTAGCCTAAATGACTCAAAGGTTAAGTGCGGACATTTGGAGGCGGCTGATTTTATTGAGTACGTTCTGGCATCAGTCCGGCGTCTTTACCTCCTCGCAAAAATGCTCTCCCGTAACCTCTTAATGTCTGCTGATATTATTTGAAATCACTTTGTGGTGAATGACCAATGTCACTAAATCCTCACATAAAAATGGCGTCATTCACGTCTCACATTCTGTCGGTTTTACATAATGTAATCAGGCGTCATCAGTGTATCAAGGCCAGTTAGGATTCATGTCTTCCATGGTTGCAATGACAATTAGAAAAGAGCTGTGAACGTCACTGTCTTAATATACATCCATATGTTACTTACTTCCCCCTTCCTCAATCTGTGCTGCACCTATTCAGCATCTTTATTTCTGCAGCCCAGAGGCTTCCAAACAGAGTGGAAGCCTCCTGCATCTGATTCCCTGCCATAGACTCAGTAAAAAAAAAAAAAAAACACACAAAAAAAAAACCTTTCACCTGGGAATAACTGAATAAAATCATCTTTTGCTGTTTACTCATGGGTAACTCATGCTGAGAAGCTTTACGCATGCCGTCCTCTGTGCTCCTTGTTTTCCGCTGTTCTCATCCTCTTTGCATGTGGAGAAAGTGCTGCACGACTTGACAAACTTTTCAGGAAGCTGCAGTGTTTACTGTAAGTTTAACAGCAGCCTTTCTCCAAGCCTGGATATGGGCCAAAGCTGAAGTCAATTCAGACCCAGTCTGAGGAAAATACAGATGGAAAAACTTGGAGTAGACAGCCAAGTGAGAAGAGACCTGAATGTAAAGCAGCACACTTGTATAAAACTGGTCGTTTTGATGCTCAGGGATGTTTAGCTTATGAACAATCCGTTTCAGTTTTCTGCGCAAATTATCTATTTGAACTGGAAGAAAGACAATTGGCGACAAGATATCTCACACAAGTCATGGTGTAAAATTATGGAACAAGTTAAATGAGGAGTTAAAACAAAGTCAAAATTGAACACAATTTAAAAGGAAGTATAAGGAGATTATTTTCACAAAATATAGAAATATGGGTGAGAGTTAGCACCAATGTTTATATGTAAATTGAGGCCAACGCTTATGAGTATGTGGGTATGGATGTATGGATGCACCTAGTTTTTTTAATTTTTTTATTATTATTTAATAATGAGGGTCCATCTGAAAATATTGTGAGTTTATGGGGTAGGAGTTCATAAATTTCTTACTTCTTCCTACTCCTTTTCGAGCCTGTTAAGATTATTGTGGTTACAAAAATATATGTCTTTTGCATTCCTTGTTCATCTGTGTGATTTTACACTTCAATCATGTTCGAAATAAATAAATTAATGCTAATAGAGAGGATGAGACCTAATGTTTGACTTATTGCTTTCTGTGCAAATTCCTCCGTTGGCAAAAATCCTTAGCAGATCTAACTTTAGCCTTGCACTGAGTGAGATACCTCCTCCGAAATGAACAACAAAGCTACATGTGTTTTAGGCAAACTGCTATAGCAGCGCAGAACATAAAAACGCTATAAAACCAAACAACAACCCCTTCCAATAACCCCTTGTTGCAATCCGTGTGAAATTCTAGGTAACATTTGGCTGTTGTTAATTTCAAGGGAATTGCTTCTTACCTTTGAATAAATGTGTCTTCTACTATTTTAGTACAAGCAAGCTCAGAGACAACCCATTAATTTTTTTAGTACCCTTGATTAAATATTCTTTTGTATTTTAGATGTGAGAAATTCAGCCTGCTTAAACAACTCTTGGACAATGATACCATATTATGCTTCTTATCAATGGAGGAACTCTGCTGGACAGAAGGTTTTTATGCAACATAAGCCCTCTTTGCAGAAATAAGGGTGATGACGATATAGCTGATAATATGGGCTTAAGTCTAGGACGAAGGGGAGAGTGGAGAAATCATGTATGTGCCCCCTGTGATTTCAATTTGGTTGGGGGTGTCCCTGGGTGCGTGTGTGTGTGTATGTGAGGAGGACAGAAGGATTTAAGAGATTAAATCTCGGCCACAGCGAGACGACCCCTCCCTGGGGCATTCTCACTGCAGGGAGGCTCGCTTACTGGTGTCCTATTTGCATGGCTCCCTGTCCTGCTCAGGGAATTGGCCTTTTTCCTTCCCCATCGTCCCTCCCTCCTGCTTTGCACCTTGAGAGATTGCTCCCATCCAACCGTACGGCTTTTTTTCTTAGGCAGACAATAGAGAGGAGTATTTAGGACACTTGGCAGGGTCAGCGTATTGGAGGGGATGGAGGACACGGGCTGCTAAGGGCCTTTGCATGGTCTCCACGTCCGTCTGCGCGAGACCGCTGGGACTTTGCCGATGCAAATTCACTTTAGCTGTTTTGGGTCGGGATCGCACAAGAGTTTCTGTTTGGTGATGACGAAGAAAGTCATTGATGATACATAGAGTCTTGCTGGACTAGTCGCACCCTCAATTTATTTTATTTTTTTTGATAGAATCACAAGGAACACAGCAGACAGGTCACGGATGAAGCTTTGGAGAGGTTTTAAACAAATTTGGTTATCAAACAAAATCTTAAGCTTTAAAAAAAACAAACAACATGTGTTCAATTTGTTAAATCAGAAAGAAAAACAAACAAATTTAGAATATTACATCAGACTAATAGGAAAACATTTAGGATGGCAAACAACACACTTAATGTCTGATTAAAAGCTGTTAATTTGACCAACTCTGCATAATTGATTGAATATGATCCTATAATCTGGTTCTACAAAGTATTGACTTCGGGGTCCGAGCACTAATTTGTGCCAGATTTTCTGATTTTTATTTGAAAAAGCTATCGAAGACTTTGCCTAACTTCCATTTCACAATTGTTCACTTGTTGCTCAGTCAAAATCCATCAAAAACATATTGTGTCACAATCCTTGGGTGTTTAGGTTTTGATTTTTGTTTGTATGTGTCCATTTCTGTGGTGGGTTTCTTATCTTTCATAGATTTTGTAATATGCAAATTTTCCTATTTTTATAATTGTTTTTGAAGGTGTTGCCATAGTAGTTCATACCTTTATATTTTGTTTCTTAATTTATTCTTGTGTTATGTTTCTTGTATATTTGTGTTTTTTTCTCTTAAAATATTGTCTATTTTAAATTCTTGATCCCTTGAGTCCCAGTTCAATTCCTTTCTGTTTCTCTCTCCCTCAGTTTTTCTGCTTCCTCCCTCCCATAGCTGTATCACATTTGTCACTTGCCACCCCTGCCTGATTATTTAGGCTCCTGATTTGTCATTCTTCTTGGCTGGATTCTTCTGTTGCAGAGCCTGTTTCATGCGCCACGCTCCTTGTTTACTCTGAGAAAAGACCTGGAAGTTTTCTTTTTATTAAACTTCCTACTATGCTTCTTTCGAGGTGGCTGTTTGCATCTTGGCTCTGCTTCAACCAAATTCACTGGAGTTTGTGTTTGTAATGTGACAAAGTATGAATAAGCTAAATTGAATTAGTTGTTTTCCAGGATGTTTGTGTACTCGATTAGTAAGAAACGGTACAAATTAGGACCATAACAAATCCTATTTCATAGTATCATCCTTAAAAACACAAGCAACTATTTTCCTTCTTTTTTCTGGCTTTGTGTTTATTGACCCCTTCATATTCAGCACACAAAGTCTGCTTAAACTAATACGGTTTTTCAATAATAACCTTGATATTTACCTCTTATTATTCACATTTAGTTGGTCAAAATAGTTCATGTTTGCATTAATGAACATAACAGTCTTTATGTTTCAAAGTGAAGTCGTGCCACACTCATTTCTTGTCTTATTACTAGAAAATTTGGTCTGCTTAATCTGTGATGTAGGACTTATACACGCTAATCTAGTAAGGGGGATAAAGAGAAAAGCCATTAAACCTTTCAATTAAATGCATATCATTGTTGCTACCCAACAAAGCGTGGTGCATAAATAACGTAGATTGTCTATCTAAAACCTGACTGTGTGTAAAATCTGTGGTTATTGATTGTTTTTGGTTTTTTTCCCTTCAGCTTCCTGTTTCGTCGGTGCAGCTTTGCCTTTAAGAGTGAGCTGAACTCTGTCGTCTAGTAATAACACTGATTTATGGGAGTTTACCGTAATGGTTATTGAGGATCATTGTGACATAAAGGTTCCAAAGCATGTTATTGGTTTTTCTGAGGAAACGTCTTCCTTAAAGTCTTTATTAGCCAGATGTGAATGGATGTCATTACGCAGAGCCCTCGTCTCCTGATTGAGAGCAAGGTTTTTTTTTCCAGACCTTTGACCTTTGTGATGCAATAGCTCATACCTAATGTGACACACTTTAAATAGCTTGACACACATGTGGCACATTTTGCTGAGCAGGATCATGTGGGTAAGTGTAAATCAGTCTTCCCTTTCTGCGCTGTGATAGAATAAAAAGGTTTTTTTTTTTGAAAAATGATTATTACCTGCAGGAGAAATTGTGTAGAGTATGTAAAATGAAATGAAAGCTTTTCAGATCACCTCACATTTATTTATGTGCAGTACTCTTTTGGGGAATGTGGAAATTTGAAAATTAAAGAAGTACTTCAAATATTCTTTCTTGATGAATTGTGTACCCCACTTGTCGGTTTGTTTAGTTAGAAAAGCTGTCATATTTTTTTATTTAATAATTGTCTCTAATTTTAAGGCTGGATGTCCTTGTTTTGTTTCTTAGTTGTAGAAAGTGGAGAGAAAAAAAAACAAGTGATCGAGACATAGACAGTTAATTATTGTAGAGTTTATTGTTGCAATTTAAGAAAATAAATTTTCACTATGGCGATAAAACAATGTTTTTTTTGCAAACCCCCCAAAAATGTGTGGCTGGAATCGGTACTTTTTCTGTTTAACTAAGTTTCCACAATTGGAAAAACGATGTGACCAAAAAACCTGTCAATACAAAAGCTTCCCTGTTCTGTATTGCTGATAAGCTTCCATAAATCTTTTAGTGTGATTAGTCTAGACTATTGGTAACTACTGGTTCTGACTAGTTTCTGCTGCCGTTGCCAACCAGAGTCTGGGTCCACCCTTTATGACCATTTACTTGCTTTTGAGTTAGCCATGTTAGCTGCTAACTCCTTTACTACTTATGGAAAGGTAATTGATGGGGCTATATCTAATCATTTTGGTGTTTCAAAAAAAAAGGAAGAGAAAAGCCATTAAACCTTTGAAACACCAGTAGAAGCTTCTACTAATCAGAGCATCAACATCTAAATAAATCGAGTTAAATGCAAATATTATGTGATGTAATCTTTTCACCAAGTTGATTTATTGTGGCTCCCTAGCCATGTTGTTGCTTGCCAAGAAAAAGGCTTCGGCAATAATAATTTTTCAGAATGAGTGCTTGACATCAAGCTTTTACGCTCGGTTACAGACACCGCCTGGTTTAAAGCTTAATGACATGCATGCAGAGGACCCAGCTTTGCTTTTCATGGACTGAATGACTGAGGTCATTGATATTCAAACCAGCTGAGGGTAGTGAAGCATTGTGGCCCTGGGTGGCATGGTGTTAACAGCAGGGGTTTGGATAAATAGCTTATATTAGTGTAGCTCCTTCTAGCAGGTGAAATGCAGAGAAAAAGAGGCAGAAGGAAGCAGGAGGTGGGGGAAACACTGAGCAATAACTGGATGGTTTTGTGAATAATTACATCATGAATAACATTGATTTTGCAGCAGTGGGGATATTTGCGGTAGATGTAATGTCTTTTAGTTGAGACAGTCGTGCTACTAAATCCTTCAACATATCGGAACAAATCAGGGGCTGTGTTAGTAATCATATCCTGTGTGCTGCAATATCAGAGAGGCATGCACTTACAGCTGCATATGAATTTTAGTAACTCGTGTACCAAGCATGATTTGTGTATGAAACACAGGGAGCAAGAAAAACAAAAATGTACATTTCAGTTTGTAATATTGCAGAAGTGCATGTTTTTACTCCCATTCCTGCTGCTTTCTTAACTGGAAAAGAAAGTTTTAAATCCCTAACGCTCACCATGCTGTTAATATTCATCGTTATATAACTTTGAAAAACCTTAAAGTTACTGCAGTGTAAAGGTTTGTTATTTAAAATTAAACTGACTTTCTCCATCATGAAGAACAAGGAAGAGCTGTAGAGATCCACAGCTCAGGTAGGAGAAACTGTTGCTAGGGCGACTTTTAGCTGTGGGCTTTACAAACCTGACCGTCATGGTGCAATGCGAAGAGAAAAGCAGTTTAGGAGCAACAGCAAACTTAGAAGAAGGTACTTGGACTACAGAAAACCAAAATGTAACTTTTTTGCATACATATAAACTTCACATCATCCCTAAACACATTATCCACATATTGACAACTGGTGGTGGCGACATCATGCTGTTGGAAAGCTTTTCTTCAACATGCAGTCAGAGCTACAATAGACTGATTTAGACCAAACAATATCTTAGCTGATATGTAAAACAGTGACAACTCTTTTAAAGGAAAAATCTGACTTTGTGTATTTAAGGATGATCACAAGCCTATCATCTTGAAATACATATTTTTATATGCCTTAATGTTATATCTTTTTGACACACAATGCCGTTTAAAACAAACCTAATTTCCGATGGCATGGAAATAAACAATTACCTTTAGTGATCTATACAGGCATGGTTTCTAATGTAATAAAATGTGTACATAAATATGTTTTTGTTGCAAGAAAAAAAATGTCTGCTTAGTTTAGATCATTTTCTTTTTTTCTGAACTGCTCAACAATTTCCTGTCTATGCAGCTCAGATTATTTAGAGGATCTTTTTCAAATGTTGTGTCTGTCCTGGTTTTAATGCTTTGTCCACTGTCTAATATGCTTAGGTAACTGATGTGCACATCATGTTCTTTATAGAATCACAGTGTTTTGGGAGATAAACATTACTTCCTGTAGAGTGTTTAGGCTTATTTCCACAGGATACAGATCACCTTGGCTGCATGTTTCAGAGCAGGGAGTTCAAGTGACAAGCAGGCTGAGTGTGGCCTTTTTTGAAGCTTAAGATCAATAGTTTTTGCCATAAATAATTAATTATTTGTGGGAAAATAGGATTGATTCAGCATTAGTAAGGAATCCATCACAGCTAGTGTCTCATTCTGGAACATATGTACTCATATCAAGTGTATGAGGTCATGTTAGGTGAAATGTTTTTTTTTTTTTTTTCTGTCTCCATTTAGCCAAACAATGGGACAAAATACATTCATCAGTATTTTTGACAATTTTCAATGAGAATATACTGGAAACTAATAATCAGTCATTCTCCTTAACGTTGATGAAATCACTGTTTCTCCAAACAGATTATGTCAGACTCAATACATCTCTGTTTCATCTTAATTTCATTTTAGTCAATGCTGTTCTTTATCTTTGCCTGCAGTATGTTTGTCTAATGGCATTCTCAGCTGAAATCTAAAAATAAGTAATGCAATTTTATGAGCAGGCCCTACAGCCTTCATTGCCCTCCCTGTTTCCGTAATGCATGGCTCTGTAATATGCTGCTCGTAGCGCTAATTCGGTCTGAAAAGAAATTCCACATTGACCAGTTGTCCCAGTTACCTGCTTTCCTAGTTACCAGAGGAAGTAGGTAACCAGGGAAATGCATGTACGGCGTACTTTCTGAGAAAAAGATTAGAGGATCAATAATGCTCACAATAAATAAATTAGAGCCTGGGGCCTGCCACAAAGCTGAACACAAAGACATGGAACAGGGGTTGTTTTTGGACTTTAGCTGACTGCAATTATGAGGGAAAATGGGAAGGTTTGATTATTGATGTGCAGATGCAAGATGAAAGTATTTTAAAGAAATTATTTGCATTCAGATACAAAAGAGCATCATGGAAATAATTTAATTGTTTAGTCAAATACCAATATGCTCGTGATCAGTAAAGTGTATTTTTAATTCAATAATGAGACTTTTAAATCATGCATTTTTTTTATATGTAAGAATTTTCAATTGCTGAATTTTAATTGCTTGATTACTTAATGTCGCAATTACAACACATCGGCCACCTCTTTTTTTCCAAGCTTCTTTTTTATTATAATCCTAAGTTTCAGTGCACATGGGCTTTATGTCTGCCCTTTGTCCTTAATCCTGTTCATGGATCTAAAAGCATAGTTAAGAAAACTATGCTTTTAGATCTTTGCTCTCTGAGTCTCTGCTTCAAACCAGGGGCTCCAATATCATAGAAAGATGAAGAAAGAAACGAATTGATGGATTGAGTTTTCCTCCATAGTACGAAGCCCCAAGTCTAATCATGGATTTAAAGTTCTTGATTTCCGTCTTGTCTCCAAATGCCTTCTGTAGTCATGACATATAGATGAGGAAAGCAACAATTTATAATGTTTTTTATCTCCCAAAACTAAAGCTTCTTCTTATATTGTTCATTTTGAAATAGGCCACAACAAAAGTCACTTTTTTTTTTGGACTCCTTGAGAAGTGGATGAAGTGGAAGGGGGATAATGTGGTTAGATTAACATGTTGGCAATATTTTCAAATCCAGACTCCTTATACTTCAGAATGACTAAAAAAAAACATTTCTAGCCACTTAGTTATGCATTTCCCACCGGAACGAACACTGGAAGGCCTTTAGGAAACTTGGAGTCATAAAACAATCACTAATGACACTATCGATCCTCAGACTGCAGTTAAATTGTAAAATTAGCTCCCAAAGGCTTCTTCTGTCAGTAACATGTACAAAGCTTTCAGAGCAGTGAGACTGAGCTTTGAAAGTGACGTAAGGACACAGAAGAACATTAAAATTCAGGTGGCAAAGCAAAGCTCGGGGTACATAGCCTGGCAAAACCTTTGCTAAAATCAAGCTAACAGCAGTAATAGCTTTGCCGTCATCATGGGTATGATTTATGAAGAGAAGAAATGGCCTTGTTGAAGGGCTTTCATGTCCAGGGCCTGTAATACCTGATGATAGATGGAGTATTTCCATCCCAGGCATTCAGGCCGCTAAGTTAGCACGGAGGAAGTGCAAGGCGGCATTAATACTGATTGTATAGACCTGCTATCTACTGCTCGGATGTGTTATCACTTATCAATCCAGTGACCATTCTTAATGGCATAGATGGGATTGATTCCTTCAACGCTCCAACACTTTAATGGTGCTTCTTTTGTTTGCCCATAATTTCTTTAGAGTAGGGCCATTTAGGATTCACGAGAGACAGAAATAATAGCTACAGTGAGGCTATATGAGGCTATTATTAAGTAGATGACCAGCTCACCATTGGCAGTCTTTCTACATCCATAGCATGTTTTTTTTCTTCAGATTAAAACGAGTTTTTGCATAGTATCATCGCTGGCTACAAAAGCGCCCCCACCCCTGCAGCCACCAAACTGCTCCTTTTTGAAAGGTTGGTTGCTAAGATACAGCCCCTCGTAGAGATGAAATCCCCACTGTATGGCTGTCTTACAGCTGTACAGCTTAGCCGTTACTCTGCGTTCAGCATGGCGGACCCGTGGTGTGGGTTACAGTGTGTCTGCCTGTGTGCAGCTTAAGCTGCGGTTCTGCTGCTGGTGTTATGCAAACTGTCAATTACACGTGGTCTCCTTCTTGTAATCTATTGTTGGCAAAATGACTCTATTTTTCCTGAGAGCTCTGAGATCTCACTCCTTCTGTCACACCTCTAAATCTCTCCCAGCTGACGCCTCAAAGGCGCTCATGGAGAATCAATAGTTTTTGCCTCATGTTCAATTACACTCCAATCAGGAGTCGCCAATCCAGCGTGAGCGGGGGGAACGAATGGACAGGTGCGGCGTTACTGATCTGATGCTCAGCGCTCAGGAACCAGAAAATAACTAAATGTGAGTCTGACAGCAGGCTGGTGAGGAAAATAGATGTTCAGATTGGGGTTTCTGACACAGACGGAAATTGCGCTGCAAACGAGAAAGTCGAGATGGAGTCGTTAAGGTTTGGAAAACACATCTGCGTTGCTACTCAGGCTTTCATTTTATGGTTAATTTCCCCTGAGATTTTGTTAAGAGGATGTAGAAGAAAAAAAAAGTTCATGAATATGACTTTAAAGTTTTGGTCTGTCTACCATGTACTTTTTGCACCTCTGCTGCTGAAGCAGTAGAGATTATTATTTCAGTCTAAATATCTATATCTGAGCTTTAATTATATATCTTTCAGAAATCATTTTATTTAAAGCAAGCAGTCTGCCCTAATGCATTCAGTTGTAGTCAATGTTGTTAACGCACCTTGAAAATCTATTATTTCTTTTCTTGCTCTTCTGTTTTATCATTTCATTGAACTATTCAATTCTCACCGTATACATTTGATTTAAATAATTTAAAAAATCCCATAGTTTCACTGTGTTAGAATATTAACATGAAGGCAGAAAACAAAAATGGATGCAGCGGACCCAAAATTATTCACAGACGTGGCAGATTAAGATTTTATATTATTTTCATTCAACCAAGAAGTTTGTTTCTGATAGGAAATCAGATTGAACTCTCCAAAAAGATAATAATACAATGTAATAAGTGAATCAGTTAAATAAAAACAATTTTCTATCTCTTTTCGCTTAAATATTACAAACGACATGCCAAGTCATTCCTACCATTTTAAGTAATCACGGAAAAAAAAAAAAATATTGACAGTTGAATTGTTGCTAAAATAACATTAAATATTTAGTATGTTACGTAAATCATCTATATATTGTTGCTTAGAGTTTGATCCACAGATTACAAATAAATGTACTCTATATTAGATTTTGTTTTCAAATGCTTAGTGTGTAGTGTCTTACTTAAGCTCAATATCATGACTGTCCATATATTAAGAAAAGGAAAATCTGTCAGAGTTGTCTTTCTTCTAAGTGAGGAAAAGTGTAGGAGGCTTCTTCCAGTCAGCTGTCCAGCAGTCAGCAGAGATGGATTGAGTGAAGGTGGTGCTAAGCCCAGAAAAACTTTGGTACACTAGGCACTTTTTATGTCATTTCAATAAAAGCAGTTTCACAGAAAAATGCAGCACTTCTGAGACCCTCTGAAACCTGTGCACTGGTCACACACTAAAACCCACTTCAAACTGAAACAGCGTTTTGTTTCCAAACTGAGCTGCTGGGAGTGAGTGAGAGATTGTGCTATCATCTTTGGAAATGTAATTGTGCCCAGTCTAGGAATGTTCAAACAATTAGCCAAAAGTCAGTCATCAAACGTCAATCCATCACGGGACTCTGCCTTTGAGGCTGACAGGAAGCAGAGACGTGTGTGTGCTAATGTGTGCCGAGAGACAGAGATTGGCTGCTGAAGCTTGATGAAAGCTGCTGTTTGGTCCTGATATCATCCCCTGTCACAACGGTGGGCAAGTGATGGATGGATGGATGGATGGATGATAAATATAAAGGAAATACAGTTCATTGAGTGTCTTCTAACTGTAGCGTAAGCATAGTCAGAGACTCACAGCTTTTAAATTCTGTTCCTACTGCAAGGATAAATGATCTAATATTAAATCTACTATTCTTTTTATAGCTTCGTGCTTTTCTTTTTTGCTATGAAAAACTGGAGCGTGGCTCGTCAAAAGCCTGTATAAATGACACTGAATGCGTTCCTATAATTTGAGCAGAGGAAGATCACACAGTTCAAGGGTAATACAGACTCTGCAAGAACAGAGAAATGTGGTTCTCTCTCTCTCTCTCACTCTCCTGGGGGTCCGAGAGCAAAATGACATCATTCTGTTCTTGCAGCTTGTTCCTGACACATATTCTGGGCAGAAGGGTTTTGTGTGGTGTCTGAAAGAAGAAAGTGGGTGAGAAAGACATATGAAGACTTCCCAGGAATCCTACACTCCAGTTCCTGTGAAGTATGAACTGTCCTTCATGTGTGCAGCCCTGGAAGAGAAAACATATTTGTTCTTGTGGAATATGTCCTGGCCTTTATTGGTGAACCGGAAAAAAAGAAGAAAAAAAAAACCTTTTACTAAGCAGCTTAGCTAGTAATATATATATATTGTTTTCAAAACCCAGTAGATTTTTCCCAAGAAAAAACAGCAAAGGCTATTAACTAAAGGTTCCTCTGCAGAGACTTTATTAGAGCCTTAAACAGTCTTTCTTTCTGTTTTCTTATCTCATTTAGGAAAACCAGGGAGTCCTGCTGATGTTTCATCCACCAGGTTTCTAGCTGTGACCCCACCAGGTGGTTCTCGCTTCAACGCCATGCTGCACCTCGTCCTGCTCCTTCATCTCCTGGCCTTCTCGCTTGCAGGTTTCTATCAAAATTAAGTTTAAGGGAAAAAGCAAAAAATAAATAAATCACAGAAAAAGTAAGAAAAAAAAACAGTGCAATAATGATCAAGCTTTTTTGGGGAAATTGAATTCTAAGTTTCTACTCGCTGTTGGCTATAATTAACAAATTTACAGGCAATAAACACATCGCTCTGTCTGTAATGGAGCAGACAGATAATGGAGCTATCTAGTTTTTCATTTGTGAGATGATTTTTACTTTCTTTTTGGGTTGGAACGTGTCTCGTCTCAGAGATGGCCATTGAAATCGCAGCTATGAATTTGGCTTCGGCAAGACGTAGAAATATGATTCCTAGATCAGAAGATGTTTTCACAGTTATAGGTTCCTCTTTAAAAGCTATCGAGAAAGATTTAGAATTTCAAAGTATTTTGCTTATTTAGCTTCAGCTTGCTTTTTGCCCTTATTCCATCAAGTCAAAACATTCGACAACCAACAACCTATTTAACCAAAAAAGAAAAACCTAGTGTCCTTCAGCAGCTCCGCAAACAGGCTTATGAATGACTCTGTCAACAAAGCATGAAAATCCAACAGGTGGCTTGGATAGTCGCATACTTTTTTCTTCACAGCTGTCAGTTTATCCCTTAGCTGAAGAATGAGGAAGACAAAGTGTGAACAAGCTGAAAAAGTGTTTGGTTTAGAAAATGAGAAGGGGGGGATATGAATCAGGGAATAATTTGAGCTGTGTGGAAACGAGGAAAATCTGATGTTAATGAAACAGAAAAGTTACTTTTTTAAGTTATGCTGTCATTTTTTTTGGGTCAGTTTAAGGTAAATAAACATTGAATGGGTGACTAAGGGAGAAAGATACATCCTATTCATTTGAAAGGTCATTGTGCATTAGAGGGCTTAAAGGTTTAGTTCACCGCTGGACCATCAGCTTGAAACAAAACAATCTAGACGATAAAATAAGCTTGAAATGTCCAAATTAGCGAGATTGATTGTATTCCCACTCCATAGGCGATTCACAATCATTTTAAACTTATTTCACACGAAACAATAAAAGACAAACATGTGAATCTACAAGATTTGGCTCTTGTTTCTCTTGATTTTTAATCATGACTTTAAGGCAGCACACTTCTTTTATATTTCTAATTACAATATGAAGACAGTACTTTCTGCACTTCTTGTACATTTTTAGGAACTTAAAAAAAAAATCACTGCTGTAGTAAGAAAGACAGCAGTCAGTCAGCTCACTCTGGTCTTCACTTTAGTGAGGGGACATCGGCTTGACATGTTTGTTTAGCCGCAGCATGAACAAAGTGTGATGTGACATTAACGCTATGACAGCTTGGGAAATGTCAAGCTGACTCTACACTACATCCACAATATAAGGAGTCTGCATGTTTTCTGCGTTTTGTCCTTGGGAATAATTACGCTGCAACCTGTTTGTTGTGCAACTAGCAGTAGCAGTTTTTAACATCACTCATCTTACGCAAAAGACAGAAACATTATAAATTGTATTTTTAATTTATGGTTTAAAAATGTAATGTATAGGCGGTAGGGAAGTTCTTAAGCCAAATGTATATGAATATGCATCATTTTAAGCGTCGTTCTTTTATAAATGTAAAAGATTGGAGTCTTTCGCATGCTTTAACAGTGCAGAATATTGATTTGATGATTAACATTGAATTCTCTGCTGCAGATTCATCAGAGCAAGGGGCTGTACTGGACCCTTTGGAAGGTAAGACTAATAATCTTACTCACAATTTGCACTTTAATCTGCTTCTAATCGTACCGTAAATATATTTTTTATTGTCATGCTAATTAAGGTCTGTGGTGTCTAAAATATGACTCTTTCAGCTTTCCTCTTTTTGTGGGAAGATGCCGTGATATACACTCACTTGTGAATGATCTTTCTCACTGTGGAATGATAAACTTTAAATTGTTTGGAAAAAAACAGCATTTTTTTTTCCTCTACTGTCAATGCTGGTATTACTTCCTCTTGGCATTATGTTGCACACGCCCGTCGTGTTCAGAGTAACAAGCCACTAAAACTCCTGCTTTAACACTAAAGGTCACTTCCTTAGATGACCAGTTGTCTACTAGCACTTTACTGCTTTTCCCCCTGTTAGATCCTAAGGCAGCACCCAGGATGTATTTATAGTCAGGAACAGTTTTACCACGAATAAATTACCGTACATGCAGCCATTCCTTTCAGCAATCAACAGACTGTTTTTTTAGTGAATTATTTCTAGTAAACAGACTTCACTCTTCCCTACTGTTCATATGCAGAGAGGATCCACACCCTAAAATCCTAAAACAATTTTGGTTTTCAAGATTTTTGTTTAGCCAAAGAATGATTGCCAATGGCTGTCATTTCTTCTCACCTTAATACCTGGAAGACAACTATCATCTAATCTTTAATTTAATAAAAGAAATCTTTATAAAAAAAGTTTAAAGACAATGCTAGTGTGTTTATAACATAAACTAGAACCCTTCTCACTTTGTTGTCTGTTTCAGTAGCATAAGTAAACATGTTGAGATGTGAAAATAGCACTGCCTTACTATGAATTGGATTTTAAAACAAGTCACAATATATAAAGAAACAGAATTACAGTGTTATACCTTATTGGCATTCCTACTCCCTCATTTCAAATAACCATGTAGAAAAACGGCTACATTTCGAGGTTTTCTTCCACTGGGTTTACTGGTTTTAAAGAAAGCACAGGGCTGGAGTCTCCTCATGTTTTCTGTGATGAGGTGGCCTTGGAAGAAGCCGTTATTTATAGTGAAGCCTCTGGGTGTTGACAGAGCTCCTCTTTAAGTGCCTTATAGCTAATATTTGTTTAGCTCCTAGCGTTATTCCTGTAGTTCTTGTATTGAAACTGGATATTTAAAAGAATAAGCTTCAAATTTTGCTTGTTTGTGTTCCTCATCGTAGAATACTCTTTGAAACCAAGACTAGAAACATGTAAACTACATATAGAGTTTATCACCAGAGGGGATTAAGAATTACCAACCCAACAGAGGATATAGCTACACTGATAGCTAACAACATAACTGGATAATGATATTTTGTGGCTACATTGACTGCCCAGTATTAGGAGGATGTACTTAATAAAGTGGCTGAGAATTGTATGTTTATGATAGAATAATGAAAGAAAATATATTCCTACAGTACTATGACGTATGCAATATTTTCACGATGACAGTTATTTCAGCGCTCAGATGATGAATCTCGTCGTTACACTGTAATAATCCACAGCACTAATCACTACTGAAGATATCACCACATTTGAAACTAATTAAAAACAATTATTGCTGTTATTGTTCTGTGTTTGTGTGCACATAATATTCCTCAAACAGGCAATATAATGGCCACAAACATGCTTTATCAAGACAATCTCATCTGAAAGAAACCACAACTTTGTGGTACAACTTCATTAACTTCAACAGAGCACGGACAAGGAAGGAGGTTGGGGTCATTAAAATACTTCATGACGGCTTATTTAATGATGTTCTTGATTATATCTCAGACCATGCTGAGTTATTTGATGTTAAATATATCCAGCAAGCCACAAATATGGCAGCGGTTCGGACATGTAAAAGCCAAATGAGTAAACAACCTGCTGCGGTCTCAGGCTGACTCATTTGAGCTCGCTATGTTGCAAGCTGCACTCTGTGGAGGTTGCTGTGGATACTTGAGGAATAACTGCGACTGGGCAAGAGATGGGCCAAAAATAGCACTTATTGATTTTCCTCAAATTACCAAAATAAATGTGTAAAAAAAAAAAAATTTAATAAAATTTGCAGTAGCATGTCAGAAATCAATTGCACTCTGTAAAAATGTACTTTAACTCCAAGATGTATCAGTTAATTTTGCATTCGTAATTTATTTTGTGTATTATTAATTGGGTATATCCATACAATTTCCAGCCGCAGTACGCGTTACTTTTTCTGAAAAAAGAACAAAATGAATGCAATGTCATCAGGCTGAACTGGACGGGAAAAATAAGTTGAGTTGTTGCCTGGGAACAAGCTAAGATGCTGGATGTAGGCTGATTAGTTGATGGGATGAATAATTGTCCTCTCTGATGGTTTTCTTTGTTGCCTGCTCAACCCCCCCATTCATTTCTTTTTCCTTTACCAGGAAGCATTGGTCGTGTCTTTCCTTTGTAGAGCAAAATAAATATGATGCTTGGGATCTATTTTTGACACATATCTCACTTTGACAGGCAGTAGCTTTGAGCTTTTAAAGTTCCTGAGCCGTGGATGATCTCTGTGAGGTCTTGGTAAGATTTCCTTGGGTCCACCAAGCATACATTGTGATTACAAGTGAGCATCAGATTCTCCCAATGGTTCTGACCAGGCAGAAAAAATTTGTGTTGAGATCGCTATAGTTCATGATTGTGTTGCCAGGATGTATGAGTCGTGGGTGTTGTGTGGAGTCAGCTGATTGTCACGGCATTAGCTTATCTGTGCTGTCTTGCCCATGGTCAGATATGAGGCTTAGTCATTCTAGATATATATCACTGCTACTATTTCTACACTTGTCTGGAATTTCTTGAAGTAATATACTATAATCACTTTGGTGCCATATTTGTACTGGCTACTAAAAATTTTTTTTTCACAAAAACGGCTTACATAAATAAACTATTCTCTTCCTGCTTTCCACCCAAAAATTGGATTGGTATTTTCTGTGCCATCTGTGGTACACGCCTCCAAATTGTGCAAATCTAACATTTATTTGTTTGGCACTGCATTTTTGTTGAGGAGGGATTTGTAAGATAAAAATCAGGGAAATGGAGAGAAGATGTCACTATGTGAAAATATCAGATGAGTATCTTTTTAGGTGCATAGCAGTTCACTTATAAAAATAGAGCACAAAATGTCATGCTCTGCATTATGATACATTTGTGTTGAAACCTTAACCTTTAATTCTGCTAAGCTTTGGAATATTTTTTTTCCCTGTAACTGAAACTGATGGTGGAGGTTCAGAAACCTCCCACAGGAAAATTACACAGATTATCATAAAGCATTTTACTGGCTCATGCCTGATTTCTGAAGACACAAGGAGTTTTGGCTCTTTTACCATACAAAAGT
Source organism: Brachyrhaphis roseni (assembly GCA_903066815.1). NCBI lineage: Eukaryota > Metazoa > Chordata > Actinopteri > Cyprinodontiformes > Poeciliidae > Brachyrhaphis > Brachyrhaphis roseni. Next base: position 8,462 of record CAEFZY010009320.1, on the reverse strand, counting down.
GAAAATCCGTTGAGGACACTGATGTGGTTTTAGTTGTCAATGAATCATTTTATGCAAACTGATGCAGCATATTTGCACAGGAGTTGTGGTATGTTATGAGGCAGGTTATCAAGCAGACAGCTTGACATACAGGGCCCTTCCTTAATCTCAATAATACGAACCACAAAGCAGAATATTTTGCACTATGATAGACTATTATTATCATAATCCAGTGTACCACAATAAACAGTCCACAAATACATATAGCTGCATGTTTTTGAAATTACAGTGATGCAGCGACTGACTGAGTTTCCTTAACCAAAGCAAATAGGTTTCAGTCGAATTAGTACAAGTAGAATTATTAATTACTATATAAATGGAATAATAAAGTGGATCATCCCTACAGGGACAATTTTGGTTTGTTATTATGCCTCATTACATGCCTCAGGGGTATGTGGGTAATTATTGCTACATTGTGTCTGTTTTGCCTCAAGGACTCAATATGCTATCTGTCCCACTTGGACTCTCAGTTGGTCATGCAAAAAAAAAAAAAAAAAAATCATGCACAGATGTGAGAAAACATCCTCAGCACATAGAACAAATTAAAATTTAATTCACCAGAGAATCACACTTCTGTGGGATTTTAATAATCATGTTTCCATGGGGATATTAAAACAAACCATGTGAACAAACAAATTTAGAAAGACACTTGGCAATAAAACAAAGATATACTAAAATCTTCAATAATAATGAATGTATGCTGTGTTAGTACTCAGTGTCACTACGAAAACAAAAAAGCTCTGAAAATAAGCAAGTGTTGTTTTTAGCTGAATCTATAATCTTCAATGCCATTGAGCTGCACAGGGCCGCCTGTGTTTGATAAAGAAGTTTGTCCACTTCCAGCCGGCCCTGGTGACACACATTACACATTTGTTTTGCGGTTGTGGCCTTCTCTGTTAAAGAGACTATCCGGCTTCCTTTCTTTCTCTGTTATGGGGACTCACAGTTGATCATTGTGTAATAATTACTTGCCTGTTAAAGTCAAAGCCAAGCATCCACAGCCAAGAAACGTCAAAATAGGGAACAGAGGAAATCTTTGATGTAGGATAAAAAAAGAGAAACGAAGACTCTCAGAGATTAGAGGAAAATAGGGCGATTGAAAGAGCTGTTGAAAAGAGATTTTCTCTGTTTTGTGGAAAGCTCTATTTTAGGAAGTAGAGTGGGAGGTTTTGAGAAAAAGAGTAGGACGATTTGAGATATGAATTTGCAATCCTGCAAATGCTTCTGGGAAGCTGCATTGAGCACTGCGATTCTTTAAGCTAAAGGTTAAAACTTTTTCCTATTTCCTAAGATAATAAATGTCTTTATATGCTATGTGATTTCATGCTGTAGCACATGCATTTTAGATTTTACGCTGAGTGCAACTTCTTAACATGTTGAATCTTAATATCGTGAGATTGCAGTATTTTTCTTAGATGAGTTGTCAAAGTTAGAGACTAAATAAATCAAGGAACATAAAACCCATTAAACATCCAGTCACCAGTAACAGGTTGGGAACTGAAGCAATCAAGGAGCAAGCGACCTGCTGACAGACTGATTACTAGAGTGGCAGCAGGTGAAAAAAATGGAACAGAACATGTGGAGGGCTGGGGACGGATCAGGAAGGCTGCAGGAAAACTAGGTACTATGACAGACAAGTCCACAACTTTATTACACTTTCTTGCTTGCATGTTTATTTTTGTGAATAGTGCATTTCATTTCAAAGAAGTGAAATGCACATTTAATTGTCATTATCTTGTCACAGAATTATGTTTAAGTGGTAAATGGACTGAACTTATATAGCGCTTTTCCGATCATTTTGACCACTCAAAGCACTTTACACTGGAGTCACATTCGCCCATTCGTACTCACAAACGCTCACACATTTATACACCGATGTGCAGATCGGTAGGCAATTTGTGCTTAAGTGCCTTGCCCAGTGGCACATCGACATGTGGCAGGAGGAAGCTGGAATCGAACTTCCAACCTTCCGAACAGAAGACAGAGCCACAATCGCCCCATGTTTAATTCTGTGACAAGAATTAAACATAATTCTGTCAATTTTTATGATGGCCGCTGTTGCATATATTGCATGTGCATTTGGAACAAAGAGCATCTGTATGCACACAATGCTAATTCAGTGGGCACTTATTTTTTCACAAATGGACAGGTTGGTTTGGATAGTTGGGTTTTTTCCCCCATTATTTAAGTCATTGTTTGAAAGCTGCTTTATTGAATTTACTCTATCATTCTATAGTGTTTAAATCACAAGTGGAGAAATTGACACACTTTTGATGGAGAACAACAAGAGTAAAGAGATCTTGGAGGGAAATTAGTTTTGGAACACTGTTGATTGGATCTAACAAGCTTGGGTGATAAAGAAATTACAGGGTGAAACTTGGAGGAGTTGGAAACTCCCTCAAGCTTATAGGGAAAGTAAAACAAACTGGAGAGAACGTTAAAGGCCCTATGTGTGTCTCCAGGCAGTATATGTGGCCTGCTTTAACACCCTCGCCACCATCTGTCACATCCCACGTAACATGGAGAAGTCGAGAACGGCACCAGAGCTCGTTACATTTCAACTGCTACTTCAACATTTTACCAAAAACCACCATTGCCATTAGGCTATCTAACATTTATAATATATATGTGTGTGTTAAGAATTTATTCCACATTTTATATGGTTTTAGCTTAAGTCAACAGAAAATAGGGTCACAGTAGTCTCTTTGCTCTTCAGTGATAGCTTTCAGTTTTTCCTTGCTCACACTTCTTTCTACTCCCTCGCTCCCCGAACACAGATTCTCACCTAATTTTAATTTTATCAACCGCTCAATGGCCCATTTTTAGCATTTTTTTAATTTCGCTCACAGCCAGCAGTAATTCAGAGTCCTTGGGATTTCCATCAATGTCAAGCGCTCTTATGCGGCTGGATGCCGTAGTGTTTGAGTGGAAGTTGATCCCGTCTCTCAATGTCTTTACGCGGACCGCCTGCTTGGCTGTTCAGACTGTAACAAACTTCTTAATGTGACTGTCGATGTGTCCTCGTGATTTTTAAGCTTATTAGATTTTCAAGACCTTGAACCCCTAACATCCAAGAAAGAAAAAGTAATTTAAATTGTAGATGTGCACCTAGACAGCCGGTTTCAGAGATTACTCTACATACATGTCAAGAGGCAACACACGTTGGGCTATAGCAATATGTGCATGATTCTTCCCGTGACTTGTCTTTAAATCCCTGCTCTTGTGATAGTTTATTTTACTGATACTCTGATAACCTTACATAAAATCCTTTCCTATCAGTTGCTCTGAGAACTCTTCTGACAAGTAAACAGAGTGCTATTTAATCTCAATATCGGCACACTGGTTGCGCTAAGTTTGTGCGAGAATGTTCCAGAACAAACAGAATTGATTTAGATCAAGAGAATCCCACCAGAAAGGTGAAAAGTTTAAGCTGAAATAATGCAATGATATGGTTCAAAGTACTGCATTGAATATAAATAAAAACGATGCCTTTCAGATTTAAATCTGTAAAAATGTTGAACTCGCATCATATTAATTCAATTATGCACCAACTTAATAAAATTCGTTGAAGTTTGTGGTTATGATGTAACAAAATGAATCAGTAGGAGTAGATTAGCAAGGTGCTATAGGAAATTGTTGTAGTCAGTCGATTCCTAGCATTGGCCTGATTCCATGAACTAAAGCAGAGCAGCATATTACGGTCTGAAATAGCATATATCCCCCATTGAGGTGTCAGCTGTGCATTCTTAGAACACAGAAACACAGGGGGGAATAACACCCATGTGCGCGCGCATTCATACACACGCATCCCATTTGCAATCCATTCAGCCACCTACACAGTCTTGATCTTTGAGAATAATCAGCGTTTGGGAACATTCTGCCTCATTGCCTATTCATGGCCCAGTATTGTGTTTATGTCTTATTCATGCCACTGCTCAGGATGTCTGTCTCCTTTAATGAGTAATTGGGGGTGATTGCATGTGTGTGTTGCTATTGCAAAAGCCAGATTGAACAAAAGACTAAATAAAAATGGCGTTCTCATAAAGTGGGCTCTTGCACATCTGCAACACACAGCTAAACATGACGCATGCAGTGAGAAAAGGGTTTGTTGTGGGCATTTTTAAACATCTGCTCTCATACCAACACATGTAGTAGTTTCTGGGATAATTTCTGTTTATCCGATCAAACTTAGTGACTGAACTTCCTGATCTTACCAGCTTGCAAATCTACCTCATACCGTTTTTCATCTTACTCTGCCTTGTTTCTTTTCAACAGACGATGCCATAGGTTTCGGCCCGGTGTTTGAAGAGCAGCCGGTGGACACTATCTACCCCGAGGAGGCACCCGAGGCCAGAATTGTCATGACCTGCCAGGCGAGAGCCAATCCACCTGCCACATACAGGTAACATAATGTTTCCATAAACCCAACCTCATTACTATGCCCTTAAATTTCACCTCCGTTGTTTCAGGCTCTGTCTGTAAAATGCCGGGTGACGTACTTTTTTTTTCTGAATAATTATTAATATACCAGTAGATGAAGATTTATGTTTAAAGTCATCTTATAATTTTACCAGCAAGTAAACTGAGATACAACTGGTCAACAAATTCTTACTTTTTAAAAAAGTTTCTTTAAAGTTGTAAAACAGAACATTTTACACCTTTTTTAAAAAGTTGTAAAATAGAGCAAACTTTTTTGCAAAATATAGCAAAAATGTTTGCTATACTTTTGCTATGTAGCAAAAGTTATATTGCAAAATATAGGTTTTGCAATATTTTACTTTTGAAAAATATAGCAAAAGATGTGGCAGACAGAGCACAAGAGAGAAACACATTGAAGGAAATAGAAGAAGGTGTCACATGTCTGTGTTCCAGAAGAGTTTGACAGAAAACCGTAAGACCTGTCGCAATGATAGTCACAGTTCCTTAAAGAAGACATACGTGGCTACGTTTTGATGCATAAATTATGTCTGTACAGTTAAATATGAATGAACAGCCTCATTTTGTGTGTCAAAAAGCATGAAAAGTTAAAAAAATGTCAGTGACTGGAGTGCACACTTTAGTCACTGACAAGTTAGAGAATTCCACCATAGGATTACACTGTAAACCCGAAAACGATCAAAAATCTACATAAAACTTAAATCCCAATCGTTGAAAAAACATAAGAGATATTCAAAAGCCAGAAAATTTGAAGATAGTTTACAGTCTTGTGACTTGTTTAAGAGTTGATTGGAGTTTCTATGTTGAAGTAGAAGTAGTAAGCTGTGAAAAAGCAGAAGATTTTGGCAAAATGTTGTGGAATTTTATAGAATTTCAATGTATTTCAATGGGGCTGAAATTTGCACAAAAGCGCAAATATTTCAAAAAGTACAAAGGTAAAATTTTGAAAAAGATATAGCAGAAATCTCCAGAAGAAGCAGAACGTTTTAATATATGAATTAGTAAAATTGGTTAAAGTTAGCAGAAGCAGTTAAAGACCGAAAAACATGAACAGGATCTTGAATGCAGTAATGCATTCTCACTGATCGACAAGTATACTCACCCAGGTTGCTTTCCATGCAGATGGAAGCTGAACAACACGGATGTTGACCTGAGCAAACCTGGCAGCAGCTACAGTTTATCGGGAGGCAACCTGATTATCAGCAACCCTGTTAGATCGGAACACGTGGGGAAATACTCCTGCTTGGCTACCAACATGTACGGCACGGTCGTCAGCCAAGAGGCGTCTGTCCAGTTCGGATGTAAGTTGTTTGGAGTGGAGTTAGACATTTCTGTAGGCGGCAATGTGCAGTTCCATCCAGATGTTGAACAGCTTCCCCAGAGTTGTTAATTCATGCATAACATGCATATGAAATATGCAACATTTCATTAGGAAGTTCATGTTCAGACTAACCTTATGTTTAGTGTGTAATAACATTTAGATACGCGAGTGTCTTCAATTCAGCCTGTAAAACGATGATCTTGTTTCCGTCTCTGCCTCCCTCAGATCTCGATCTTTTTTCACCGGAAGAGAGGCAGGCAGTGCACGTTAAGGAGGGCCAGGGGGCCGTTCTGCTCTGCGCCCCCCCTCCACACTATCCAGGTAAATAAGCATGTGATACCAGAGTCTACTTCTCTGATGAAAGGATTTTCTAATTTGGTAAAAACTGGAACTAATCAGACTAATGGCCCCGGAAAGAAATGTATGGAAGTGGTGCTAGGACCCTGAACTATATGTGGAGCTTTGTCCTGGGAGGGACAGGGGACATTTATTCTTAGTTAAATATTAACAGGATGTTTGAATTCTACTAAATAAAGATGCATATTTTTGTTTGCAAACACATTTGTATTTTCAAACACAGTACCTCATGATATATATCTGTTTGTTTTGACAAGCTTAACATTAAAATACATGTATGACATCAGCAATCCTGTTTATTTCCTTATCTAAAAATAAAAGCTACACTGTAAAAAAAGCCTCCAATTTACTGTAAAATACCAGCAGCTGTGGTTGCCAGAGCTTTACCATATTTATATGGTAATATGTTATTTTACTTTTATTTTTAGATAATGAAATGAATAGGTTAGCTAGGTGAATTAGAGATTTTTTTTTTTTTTTTTTTTACAGTGTATAAAAAAAATCTTAATTAAAAACATTTAAATAAGCCATAGTCATGTGGGGGATTTTAGCCAGTAAGATTATAATATTTTTTAGCCTTTTGTTTCTGAAATTTAAAGTAAAGCAACCAGATACTCACTCAGTTTCAGAATGTGAAGTTGTGAAACAAAACAAGGTTCAATTGAAGATCCCTGATGTTGCAAACCCCACTGGAGCTCTGCTCTCCTTTTCTCTCTCTAAAGGTGAATAAACACTGATCACTGCGACAGAACAGGTTATAGATGTATTGCTAATATAGCTATAGCCTGTGTTAGTTGTTTTTATTTGTAGCTGGACTTCTTTTATTACACCCTGGAGTCAGAATCAGTCCCATTCATTTAAAACACAGTTTAGTTACGTACACATTTTTTTATCCTTTAAACCAGCGGCGCCCAAAGTTGGTCCTCGAGATCCGGCATCCTGCATGTTTTAGTTCTCTCCCTGGTGGTAGTAACAACCTTTGCAGTATGTCAATGTTCTTCTTAGACCTTCTAATGAGCCATCATTGGATCCAGGTGTGTTAAACCAGGGAGAAAACTAAAACATGCAGGATGCCGGCCCTAGAGGACCAACTTTAGGCACCACTGCTTTAAACCATAACCACTATGAGATCAATACTGAATTGCACTCATTTCTTTGTAAATTGCTTTCTGGGCTCTACCTGGGAGGAAATTTGCATCCCCAGAAACATGAATACTTTGCCAGTCGGATGTAAGTTAGGTAAAGTATCTGGTTTGAGACCCAAAAGTGTAACCTCACATCTGTAGTCTGGGTAAAATAAAAGCCTCTGCTGTTGTCCAACCATTTCTTTTTCAGTGACTGTTACCAACACATTTTCCGTTGTATGGGTAATCATTTTTGGTCTTACCATTTATACAAACAGTTATTTATTTTTTATTTTTTTTATGGCATCTAGCCATGCAGATTGTCCCCAACTAGTAAAGACTTTGCCCAACTGGAAATTGTGAGTAAAATCTGGCCAAACAAACTTTCCAGTGCATCCTCAGCTTTAGTTGTCGTTTATAGTCTGTGGCTGACCAAACTGTTTCCCTCTTCCATTAGCAATGCTAATGTAGCCGTAACCATCCTCTAAATAAAACGGCACTGACATTTATGATATTCATACTGAATGTTAATCTATAGCCATCCATTTATTATGGAATTACCAACTCCAACAGCATCATAATTACTACAACAAGCAGGACTTCCCCACAGCTCACTCCGTTAAACCTTTCAGCTGAAAGAATCCTGCAAATCCATCTGCAAGGTCAAAACATGCGCGAATTGTACTCTCAGCACGGCATTGCTGTTCATGACTATTCATACGTTTCATACATTTGAGCCCATGCTCTTATCCAGATTCCTTGTCTGTTTCCATAGATGTAGCCTTGTGTCCGAACCGTTGATTGACAGGCAGCATTTCAACGTGTGTCTCTGTCTCTCGCTGTGTAGGCGAGCTGTCGTTTCGATGGATCCTCAATGAATTCCCCACTTTCATCCCACTGGACAAGCGGCGCTTTGTCTCCCAGATAACCGGCAACCTTTACATCTCCAAGGTGGAATCGTTGGACAGGGGCAACTATTCCTGCTTCACGTCCAGCCCATCCATCGCCAAGAGCGTGTTTTCCAAATTTATTCCCCTAAAGCCTCTTGCTGAACGTTAGTACTTTTTTGGTCTGAATTAATTATTGTGTTGTCTTTATTATTATTTACACTCTAAGACAGTGTCGATGTAAGAACGTTGTCAGTTTGAGGGGGAAAAAGGAGCAACTTATTAATTATATTTTAA